>JARHVA010003393.1:430000-457500 GCA_037957365.1 Torreya grandis | reverse complement strand
AAAAATGGTCAAAAAATTGGTGACTCCTAGGGGAAGCATGCCTGCTATGCTTAGAGACCAGTTCCCTTATATTCCATTGGGCACAGAGTCAGATGTAGTTTGAATAAAGATCAGCAATAGCCCCAAAAGATCTAAGAATCAAACATGAAGCTTTTACCCCACACACATAGGAAAACACACACATGGCTAAAAATAGTAATTGTGTAAACTACACTTAGGGAAAGTAGGAAAAACAACTAAACACAACTACTATATACAACTAACCAGGTACATCTGCTTCCCTCCTAGATCAAAGGGAAAACTTCTTAAGTCCCCTCCCTACCAAAGAAACTTATGGTGCCAACCAAGTGGCTGAATAAAAAGGAGAGCTGATGGCCTACTCCTCTTGCCTGCCACCTGAGTTGGCTTGTACCTAAGTGGATTAGATTGAAACATTCCTCCCATGTATACATACTCTATTTGTTCTTAGAAGCTCACCTCCTATTGGTTCTTCAGGCTGGTGTATCTCATTAAGAAATCAATGGCTACTAGCTCATCACCATAAGCCTCTTGATATGCATCATTGACTGGCTTGTTCTCTTCTGCCTCATTCTTAGGTTCCATGAAATGATTATCCTCTTTGATGATTTCAAAGAAGGTATCTTTAGATTCACTAACCTCTTAAAGAGATAAATCTAAAAACTTAAAGCCCCTTTGTAACCTTATTTGAGTCCCAATGCCACCTTCTCCACTCTTATCCAGCTCATAGCCTCCTTGAGGAATAGTGCAACCTACCCTAATGACTTCAAATGAATCATTCAAAACATGGAAAAGAAATTGTCCATGCTCCTCCATGTCACCTAAGGTGATCTCCTCCTCATCCATACTCATGAAGTCTCCCTGGTTAGTCATGAACTGAGCATAATCTATATCAGGCAAGCCCTGATAGCTTTCTTAGAGGTGTGTAGATGGAGTGTATTCAGACATGGAAATTGCTATTTGGTTTGAAACATCCATCACATGTTCACTGAGGAAACGTACTCTAGACTCCAACTCTATAATCTACCTATCCATATCTTCCTGGAAAAGCTTTTCCCAGAAGTCACAATCATCATCAGGAGTAGGAGTAGCCTCATCTTCTTCAAGGTTTTGAGAAAAACCTTTTTCCTCCTCTTCCTTTCTACCCCAAGATTCCACTGTTTGCTCCCAACTCATGACCTTGGGATTGGAATCTTGATCTTATAAATAGGCAACAACTTTATCCTCCTCAAGGTTCTGAGCTGGTTCATGATATTCCTTCTTCCAGCTTAGAATTTGGAGATTATGTTGAAAGACTTGAGGAGGTTGGGGAAGATATGGGAGGGTCAGCTCATGTATAGGAAGAGCTATCTAAAAAGAGACATGCTAGAAAGCTAGGCATATAGGATTAGATGCAAGATTGATTGATGGCATGGATGAGTCAGAATGAGCAAGTGCCATTTGATATAAAGGATTTGACATAGAAGAGGGGGCTTTCTTTAGAATAATAGGGGGTAGACCTTGGGCCAAAATTTCTTGATTTTCATCCCTCCACTTTACCAACACTTCATCAATATTTAAATTAGCTTGTGGATTGGTGGAAGGGGTGTATTTTGGCATTAGCTCCTCTACAAGGTTTGAAAACTCCATCTCTCTTTCTCCAAGTAGTCTCATCTTAGCCTTTAATTCATCAATCTGATTAGCTAGATCATCCTCATTTTGTACCTCTTAGAGCTCATGGGAATCATCATAGAGATGGGGAATGCATGAAGGCTCCCATGAAATGCAAGAAGCTTCTTGAGGAAGGGTGGGAGGGACTTGAAAAGGACTAGCCTCTTTCTGTACCCCACACTCTTGGAAAATGTCTTTCTCCTCCTTGTTGTTCCATGACTCAACCACTATATTGCAGCTCAAGATATTCAGACTAGGCACCTACTTCTGGGGTGATGGGGCTACAATGTGAGAGGGTAGTGAGGGTTTGGATTCCACTTCCCTTGTTTCCAAAATGGATTGTTGCATCTGAAGATTTACCAATTTGATCTATCTATCAAGATTAGCCTTAATCACAATATTTGTTGTTTCATAACTTTCCTCAACATAATTGGGGAAAGGACTTTGACAGGCTTGACTTGGCTTATAAGCAAGGGTTTTGCATGACTGATATGATACTTGGGGTAGTGAGCATGTAGGTTTATAGACTTGGTAAGGTTTCCTCTCATGAATACTCAGCTTCTCTTCCGAAGATGTAATCAAACCACTCACATCCAACATCTCACTTGTAAGCCTATGCCAATTGGCTCTTTCAATGGGAGTCCATTCCTTCTTAACCTGATTCAATGCATTTCTCACTTGATGGATGACATGATTAGGAATTTCTTGGCCACATCCCCTTCTGGTGTCAAGATCTATTACATATTTTTTGTATCCCAGCAGTGCTCATTTGAAGGCAGAAATGGGTTGATTGGCAAAGAGACTGGGTTGAGTGGGAGAAGTGACGCAATGAAAAGACTAGGCATAAGGCTGATATAACTCATGATAGGGCTAGGACCAGTCATATTGGACCTGATAAGGATCAAAATAAGGTTGGTGATGATCATAGCCATGTTGGCCAAGGAAAATAGGGTTCATGGCTCTTAACAATGGGAATATACATACCAGAATATTATTTCTCAATGGTATGGTACCAGAGCTACTTAACCAATTAATTTAACTTAGAGTCACCATTGGTGTTGATGTAAAAGCCTCCAAAGGCTAGTTGGTTGAAGAACACACAAAAAATTCTTCAACTCTGTGGACACAAATTGTCCTAGTTGGTCCCATCGGGTGTGCCAAAAATTGTTGATGCAGAAGATTGCACCCTTGGTAGGAGGCTAAGCTCTTGCCTTCTTCATGGAAAAATGGAAAATCCCCTCTCACATTTGGAACTGGTGAAGCTAGAGGGGAGAGTCTCTAGGTAATGGCTAGCTCCCTTTGATGCATCTGATTTGTTAAAGTAAGTGCTAACATATATATATATATACATATATATATATATATATATATATATATATATATATATATATATATATATATATAATGGGGGGATGAAAAGGGAGAAATCTTGTAGGAAAATGAACTACTCTAAATGAGGTGATGCACCAAATGATCTAACCTTCTCACACTCACACTTAAAATCAGACAAACACATACATACACTTCAAACTGGTAGAAGGACCAGGCTGCAAGAAACATGGCAGTGAGGCTTTAATGGAAAATACAAAAAATAGAGATTCACCAAAGGTGTTGTGAAAGGCACACTATATAGTAATTTCTTCTATTTTTTCACTTCCAAATACATCTCTCCTTGTTAGCTACAGAAATGGCACCTTATAGACACCAGGTATGTTGGTGTTGAACCTGTGGAAGCATCAAGATGTAATGACTAAACAAAAACTAAAACTCAGACATACATAGAGATATCTAACCAAGATAGAGGTTAAAAATGTGTTTACTAATTCAGGTGAAGATTTTGTAGGGCTACACCTTACAAATGTGGAAGATCCTTCTCAAATGACAAGTCTCCAATATATAGAGGAAGGAAAAGGGCCTTTTAGCACCTCTTTTACAAATGTCCCATGTGCGCTCTGGTCATTGGGAAGATCAGGCCACTTAAACATAAATGCTATGTTAGCCCTATCTCTAGATTTAGGCATTTTTTGACATAGGCCATGCCATTTCCGCATTAATCGAGACTGCTCCTTGAAGGAACCTACGTGGTCTATCTACTCATAAATGTGAAATGAAGAAAAATAGGTCACAAAATGACATTTTCACCTGCTAATGGTCAATGCACAAACAATGTATCACCTATTGGAGTAACTTCTTAAATCAGCACCTCCCTTTGCCACTTGGACTATCTTCTAGCTCCTACACTTGGCACTTTTGTCTTCTCCCTGCCTTGTCTCTTTTTGGCTCCTTCGACCCTCAAGGCTATCTTTGGGCAAGTCACTACATTCCTTGGGCTCCTTTCATGGTTGGCACTCAGGCATTTAAAAAACAATGGCTTTCTTACTAGCTTAAATATGATGTTCACGCACCCTTCATCACTTGAAAACCAACAGCTAGTTCCCCCTCTTAAAGTTGATGGATTTCGGGATGTCACCATCCTTGGCAATTTCTTTCAAGTTTTTTGCTTTGCCTTTTTCTATGGACTCCCTTCTTAGCACCTTCTTGAATGGAAGGTGACCCTTCTACCTTTGAAAGTGTCCCTTAATTTTGGTCGAGAGACCCCCATAAGGGCACCTACCCTTTGGGGTCCTTCAGCTCTTTGGTGGGTCTCTTTTGCTTCGGGCTTTTTCCTGTGAACAAAAAGTCCATGGGAATTGGCCGCTTGACTTCCTCGGGTCCTGCAGACAAAAATTCTATGGGAATTGGTAGCCTTTTGAATTCCTTCAGACTTTTTTTCTGAAGGGATTCCTTCGAATAAAAAGTCTAAAAGAATTTAGTTCAATGGCTAAGTCTTTGCAGTATTCTTTCGAGTAGCCCTTCCTCTGAATTCCTTCAGACTTTTTGTTTGAAGGAATTCCTTCAGACAAAAAGTCCAAAGGAAATATGTCTTTCGACTGCCTTAATAAAAATTCAAAAAACTTACCTTTTATGTATTTTTCCCCTTTAAAAAGCTCCTTGCCCTCTGCAAGGGCACCTGCCCTTCAGTTTTGGGAGGTCCTCTTGAACCAAGCTGTTAAACCAATTTGTTGAACCAGTTTAATAGTTCAACGGTGCATGCTGAGCCCTTTGAAATTTTCATGGTGAACCAAGTGTTTGAACCCATGATTGAACTTTGCCAAAGCATTGAACCAAGCCTTTGAATTGAAGCCTTTGAACCAAAGCATTGAACTAACCCATTAAACCAGTTTAACGGTTCAATGGTTCAAGTGACTGTTGAGCCAAGGTCGTTGAACTCTTTATTAAACCAAAGTGATGAACTTGAAGATTGAACCAAGTCTTGAAATTGAAGTGATGAACTAAGGCTTGAACCAAGGCCGATTGAATTGCCGATTGAACCAAGGCCTGAAAATGAAGTAATGAACCTGCTGATTGAACTAAGTCTTAAAATGAAGCGATGGTTCAATGGTTCAAAGATGCTGACCCTCCTTGTGAGTCTCTTTAGACAATAGCTCAGAAAGCCTTGTAAACCCCATTACTCTCTAAACTGATTCTTCATGCACCAAAAGACTAACCTACAGAGTCTATAGAAAAACCTGGACTTGTGCAAAAATAAAAATTGAATTGGCCTAGAATAATAGGGGAAGAAGGGGACCAATTTTTGGCCTGTTGGGAAAAAAATGGTCAACACTTTCCATGCCATAAAATGTGTTCTTGGACCACATGGAAAATGCCCTCATTATATTCCTTTGTTACAAACTCAACTCGAGAGAAAGACAAGTTAATGTATATGGGAACATTGACATCCAAAAAACCTTAAGAATGATTTGACAAGAATGGGAAAGAGAAGGATTTGAGCAAAAAAGATAATAAATAGTTAAAAAAAGGATCAATAAAAGGATCAAAAACCTCACACATACAAATAAAATAATGAGACCTATTTTATGGTGTTAATCCTAAGAAATAGAGGATCAATTGTGGGTAATACAAAGGAAATCATGAGGAAAACACATGTTTGAAGAAATAAAATGACCACCTAAAAATCCTTCTTGAGAATAATAATATAGGTCTTAATGAGTATATCAAACCATATTCATCAACACTAGAATCCTCCAAGGTAAATGGAAATTTTAAATAAAAGGAAGAAGAAAAAGGTGAGAAGAAATTGAAAGGCAGAGCCTTAGTTGTAGTTGTACACTTGACTCCTACATGGGTCATTGACTATTGAACATCATATCACATGGATTCTTCATAGATTAAGTTCATTTCCTTGGGACCATGTGACATGTCCACTATTCATTTGGGTGATGACACACTTATAAATAGGTTTCTGATAAAGGGTCTATTGAAGTGATCGGAAGAAGATTCAATAATTTTCTCAGTATTCCCCTATCTATTTACTAGATGACTCAACTTAGTTTGGGCATATGAGTTGAGTTCACTCCAAATTTAGTGTATGTTAGAGATATGCATATTGATATTATATTGGTAGTGGGATTGGTCAATCATTGGACTTTATTATACAATTTCTCATACTTTTTCTTTTAGTCTCCTTCAAATTCTTCTTCATTGAACTCACCTAGACTTGAAGACATTTCTAAGCCTAAAATTATATCTCATATTAAGGACTCTTCATCTAAGATAAATGAGTATGGTAGTGATGGGGACATATCTATACCATCTTATTTTCACCTTCCAAATACTTAAGAGTTATTATTTGAGTAATTTAATTCACTTTAGACATTACACAGAATAGGTACATTGATTCAAGACTCATCAGACACCAAGTAATCTTTTACATAATTACACAGTATTCCACAATCTTTCTTTACCTTTGATTTATATACTCCATCATCACATGGATTATTTTGTCAATATACTAAACATAAGGAGCATATTTCCCTATATAGTGACTACACCTTGATTGGATATCCATCAGAGACTTGGCAGACACATTCACTATTCTATGGTGATTCACTCTTTACATCTATTATTGATCCAAAGTCACTCCAAAAATATCTTTCCTAAGATATAATGTGGCTACATGTACTTATAGATTCCAGTGGGGATTTTTATCCCTCTCTTTTAATTTTCTATCTCTTTTATGGGGAGTTTTTTCCTATGCATTTTCTCCTTTCCCCCACTTTATGAGTGTTTCTTTGTACATGGGTACCTCATCAACCCTTGTTATCGATACCCATTTCTTCTACCCACTTAATATATGCTTACATGGGGGGTTAGTGTAGGTATTTATTTTCCTTGTATTTTTTATTTAGATTATTCCTACACACATGGGTTATTCCTATAGTTGAGCTAGTTTCCTTAGGTATATTTGGACATATGGAGTTACTCTTTTTCATTATCATTGGCTAGTGGATGTTACTCTTTGATTGGTCATTTAAAACTTAGGAGTTGCATATCTATTTTAGGATTTTATGATCATTCTACAATATTTAAACATTTCTCTCCTATTTGTACATCCTTTTGATGAGATATTCAACATGGTGTATAGGATTATTTTTCTTATTTAGGTGCAATATTCTTTCTTGATTTTGTTTACATCAATATCTATGCAATAATTTGTTCTTACCTAAAAATTTTACGCATTTGATGGAATCAGATATCCCATCCAATATTTTTATATCACACACACTCTCTTATTAATAATAAACCTTTATTAATACCAAATGGTTCAAGAAATGAGTTGGTATCCACTTAATGACAACCCTTACCTTTATTATGCTTAGTTTAGGGGCGCACATATAAATAACCAAACTATAACTCCACTTTATAACATTCACTATAATTATAACATTATTTTAATTAATTAAAATATATTAAAAATTTAAAATAAATATGCATACTATTGTCTATGTGCATTAAAGGCTTTGGAGTACAAAAATGGAGGAAAAATAATAACATTATAATCCAACTTCAACTGGTTCAACAAACTCTTCTCTCTTCTTTCTAATTAACATCAATATTTTTACATTTTACCTTCTCCATAATCTATGGTATAATTTCTCTAACTCTTATTAACATTTATATAGTCTCTTCACATTCTATTTCATCTAAAAAAACATGTAAACCCATGCATTTATTTTGAATATCACTTATTTTGTTTTTACATTATAAGTGGGAAAACCCACCACTTTATGAAGGGAAAAACCACCAATATGTTGAAAAACTACTACTAACTATTTATAAAACACCAAAAATCTTTTGAAACCACCTCTATATGGTTTGGTTTCATCAATATGAAAAGCTGCCAATTTTGAAAGGCCATTAATTTTTTATACATACTCAAATTGAGATGATTTAATTTTCAAAATTTCTAGATGAATCCAAATATCTAATCATATATAGGTTTAGATAAGTTATTTATGCCCATTTATGCTTTTTCCCATAACATATACATTTTATCCCTTCAATGAACACAATGACTTCATGGATTATACTGATTTTTGAAAGGTTCAACCAAGTTGATTGGAACCATGTAGAAATATAAAATGGATCCTTATCTAATTCAATTAAACTCTGATGCTTCATAATAATGAATACTCCAATCCGAAACAAAAAATTAATGAAAAAAAATGAAACTTACACAAATATATATTTTAGTTGATTCAAGATATCTTCTTTGCCTTGAATGCTCCTGTGTCATTTGGACCTTGGGTCAAAACTTGTTTAAACATATCTATGATATTTTATATGTGACATTTGAACATGTCATTTTTAATGGAAATTTTAACTTGTAACATTTGAACATATCCTTTGTATGTGGCCCTTGACCCTACATTTTAAAATTGACATCTTTGTGTTTGTTGTGTGTCTTTTTGTTGAGTTTGTTGATTTTTATGAGTGCCATGATCCATAAAATTCACTAATAAAATTATTATACTAATTATAGATTCTATTCTATGAAATTGAATGATACATTTAAATAGTCCTTGCCTTGTGTAACATAAATATTCATTTTCTATGAAATCTTATTTTGCTAAAATAATTTTCCTTGTGTTATATTTTCCAACAATGACATATTTACTACATGTTGAAATTTAAATTTTCTTTTAAGATGAGTTAATTTTAGGATCAATTCCATTACCTAAAAATTAGGGCATTTTAGTCAGTTTTTCAAGCATGAAATAAACCTTTTTAGAGATACAAATTTACTTTTTTCATAAGTAAAAATTCAAATTTTGTAAAAGGTTTCAAAATTTATTCATTGATAGATATTATATGGGAATATTCCATGCCTATGCACTCCTATTAGAGAATGAAATTACAAATTCACATAGTTTCAAATTTTTAACAATAAATTATAATGAGCATATAATTACAGTTTAAAATTCTATAGTTACAATGGGGTATGATATAAATTGATTCCACACTTTTCAATTATTTCTTGTTAACTAAAAACATCATAGGACCATGCATGTAATCCATTCTATTTTTGACATGCATTTATGCAAAAACATGAAATTGAATCTAAAATCCATATTTAATGGTTGATTCTATCTATGTGCATAGTTCAGAACTTGGATACTATTGTGCATTCTAGAATTATGTGGTTAACCCATTTAATGTCTTGGGGTTATAATTTATATCATAGCTATATTAAGGTTTAAACATCCATCAATGGGTTTTATTTATATTCTAAAAGGGAAAACTCAATTTGGGGTTGGACCACCCTCAAATTTATCTAATGTTTTAGCTAAGGAACCATATTCTCCAAGTGTTTCATAAGAGGAACTAATTATCCAGTAATTAAAGGAAAAATAATCTCTAATAAAAGTCACATTAAGAATTTGTATGTTTTAAAATTAAATCAATTATAAAATTTTATCTTTTTCAAAAAAAGTTTCTAAAGAAAAAGTAAATACATTATGTTTATTTTCAATGTTTGCCAAAGACTATACTCCTTTTATGATTTAAATAATAAATACAAAGTGTGTCTTAAACCCTATGATATATGTTTTATTTATTTTATAAATTTAATTTATATAATAAATGGGAAGAAAATGTATTAAACTATATCTGGTCACAAATACTTGATCATGTTAGTTTTATCCCTTTTTATATTTTTATTAACTTCTGCACTTGATTAGTAACTATTGTTCCACCTCACCCTATTATTAAGCACTAATGAATACATATTTATATTTCAATTCATTATTAATAACATAAAATCATTTACTAATTAAAAAAAACCATTATACATCTGTATGTTTTAACATAGATCCAAAAACCAACACTTTCCGCTTGGGGAAACAAAATCCAAGTGGGAAAATAGTTGGAGGCATTCCTATTCCAATAATGTTCAAATTTTTTAAAAAAATCCTCATTTATATCATATTTAATTTCTTAAGTATTTATATAATGTGGTTACCCATTTCAAATTTATATAAAGTCACACTCAAGTCATTTATTATTCCAATTGGAATATTTAATACAAAGTCTTATTTATAAAAGAAAACACTAGTAAAAATTTCACTATTTGTCCAAATTTTGATTTTGATCACTAAAATAAATCCTTGGCCATGTCCAAATCTTATTTTATTCATCCCCAAACAAATAATGATTAATAATTTAGGTTTGTTATGGATGCATTAATATAGTTAAAGGAGCATAATGTAGAAAACACTCCAGGTGGGAGAACAACATTGGGATTTATTTTGATCCTTACTATATTGGACATATAGGTAATTAATAATAATAATGGGGTGATTGAGGGTTATATAAATGTAATTACATTCCTTTTTTTCATTATTATAGGTCACTCAATCATTGCATGTCCTACTACGGTTTCAACCTTGGAGAAGCCATCTGTATGTCTTATACACTCATCCAAAGTTAAAATCAATGCATTAAAAAAAAATATATAGTGTACATTATTGTGCCTAATATTTTATATTTTTATATAAAATATAATATCAACAAACAAGGTTAAATAATGGGAGTTTATTTTCTCCCCATATGTTGTTCCTATCCTTGCATAACTTCATATTATGTTTCTTGGAATTTTTAAATGTAATCATTGTTTTCCTATTTAAATTATCTTTGAGTCAACAATTAGATAATAATATATAAGTTTGAATTTAATTTTCATAGTTATTCATGTCTTCAATCATTTCATTTTTTTCAAATTTAGTTATTATCCTTCATTTTTATTGTCAAGTTTTCATGTACAACACTCTATTTTTTCATATTATATTAATTTTTTATTAGTCTAGGGTATATTAACCTATGAATACAAATTTAATTTAAATTGGGTAGTACAAAAATAAATGAGGTATGAAATTTCATTAAGTTGATGACTACTCACGGAGTTCATCTTGAGATTACTTAAACATACATCATTAAAAATCTACCAAAAATTTACATATAATTAAAATAATCTTGTGAAACCCTTCATATACCTAATATAAATACATGATTAGGTTGTAATTAGGTAAAATTTATGCATTGGTACTTGAACTATAAGAAAAGGATTAATTTTACAAGACACTAAATCCTCAAAAATATTTTCTAGATGTTGAAATTGGCTATAGGGTGATATGTGCAATATGGTTGATTATATTAACCATTCATCCCCTACATAAAAATTTCCCCTTGAATTTTGATATAAAATAATATATGAGAAAATAATTTTAATTAGAAAATCTAAGCATAGCCTAAGAAAAAAAACATATTCGAGATTGGATACAAGGTGGAGATGCATAGAAAATAATTTTTGAGGTAAAGCACAAATGACTTTTGATTTTCGCTCCAAAATCTTTTCAACTCACAAAGACTAATTTGAACAAATAATTGATTTTTTTAAAAAAAAATTATTGTTTAAAATTTTGTATTCAATTTTTAATAGATAGTGTATGCACCTTATATAATATAAATGTTTACACCTTTTTCATTACATTTAGTGTGCACCATATTTTATTAGAAAGGGCATATTCCCTATATAGTCCCAAAGTATGTTTACCCTTTATATTGCATAATGTGCATTCCATTTAGGTTTGGTAACCAATAGATTAAATTTATTGTCTTGTTCATGATTGACAAAGGACATAATCCTTTTTTTAAAGGGCACTCACCTTTCTTCACCCATGAAATTTTTTCCAAGAGTTGAACATTTTTTTACCTCTATATATGTGAATCCACCTATCATTTAATTTAATTTTGGATTATAATTGATTCATATATAAAAACATAAATAAATAGACTCCCTTTCTCCAAGGATAGAGTTCATGTAAAAACCTGACTGATACCTCTTAGGTTTTCATCTAGAAGTTGTTAGGCCTAGTGGTAAATCAAAATATTGATGATTTCGAGTGTATATGTTATGTATTATAGGTAAATACATTATAGCATCATGGTTTATTAAAATAAATGGATTTAACCAATTAATATTTATTTTTTTATCTAAATCATTCCAAGAACAATAACTGTTAAATAATATTTTGTATTAAGTATAAGAAATTATAACAATGGTGTACTCATATAATGTTTCCATTGGATGATTTAGGGTCCAAAATAATAATATAATCCATGTCTTTTTTCCATCCATCCATTACTTGATATTAATGATGATGATAATAACTCACATGTTTGAGAAGGATTGAGTGGGGTGGCTTTAATCTCAACTCTTAATTATTCCATCATATCATCAAATTTATTTCTCAAATTTGGCTTAGCATAATTTCCTAGATTGTCTTGCCTATGACCCTCATTATCATATATTATCACCACATTTTTTTTTTACATAAATCAAGTTACAAGAACATTTTTTATTGATCCAATTTCCTAAAACAAGTTTTATGGTTATACCTTTAACTACACAAACTAGGACATCATTCAAGATCTCAATGTCAATGGTTCCATATTTTGATTTCATAGATCCTATTGTATAGATGAAAATGAAATGAGTACCTTAAGGTGATAAAAATAATGAACGTACTATAAACACATGAATTACAAGTTAGGAAGGTGTTTTCAATAAAAAATATTTACACAATGCTTATCTTCTACATGTATTATTAGTGTCAAAATAGTAATTATTATTTATCCATTGACTCTCTTTTTTTAATAAAAAGAGTAAAAATATATTAATAAAAGAACAAGAGCATTACAAGAAGAATGGGGGACCGAAATCCCCAAAGGAAAATAACAAACATAGAAAAACTAGGGATGAACCCACCTATATGTTGATATGATCCATCCTATCTTCATCCAAAATACATTCCAGATTAAAGCAAAGCTCCGGGGAGAGAGACTCCCAATCCTTAGAATTAACACCATCTAAATGCTCATACAGCCATTTTGCCAAACAATCCACTACTCTATTCCATTCACATGGAATATAAACAAACCTACTTGTATCCATGAGTGAGCTAATCCTCAAAATCTACTGCACAATCCTAGCCAATTCCCAATTGACATCCAACACTTTCCTCTTAATAAGCAGGTTGATCACGACTTGAGAATATAATTTGCAAATGATCTTACACCAACCCAGCACCTGAGCCTTCTCAAGAGCATAGAGAATATCCTGGCCTTCCATCATGTTGTTGGTTTGCATCCCCTCATGGACTGTAAAGATAAAAATCACCACACCTTCAGAGGCTCTGCCTATCCCACTAGTACCCACAAGGTTGGGATTACCCCTGGAAGAGCCATCCGTATTGATCTTGAGAAACCCATTGGGAGGGTACTACCACTGACCATCCCTATGAATCTTCTCTTTGCCTTGTCGACCTCTCCTAGCACAAGCCGAATTACATGCAAATTGCTAGACTCTTAGGTACGCCACCACCTCATTGTCTTGTTTGGATAAAGGGAGACAAACCTCATTCTTGGCTTGCACTGTCTCCTAAATCATCCCTATGACTTTTTGCCATACTTGTTGCACCATAATCCTCTCATTCTAGAATATTTGCCTATTTGTCTCCAACTAGAGCTACCACAACAAAAAGATGGGCCCCCCTAACCAAACATTTTGCAAAAAAGCCATCCTTGAGGGGGTTTCTCCCATGCCACTCCAAAAATCAACCAAGAATTTAACATGGAGACAAGGGCACTGCCGTACATCCCACTAATAATGCCAGAGTTGAAAAGCAAAGGAGAAATGAAAAAATTAGTGAGTAGAATCCTTCTCAGCTGCTCCACACATAACACAAATGGACAGGCCTTGGAAGCCTCTTTTTTGGAGATTGTCCCAGGTCAAGCACCTATTCCAAACCAACAACCAAACAAAGCAATTGCATTTTGGCCATTAGAATTTATTCCAAACCTATCTCCACCATTGCACTTCTCCCCTACCTAATCTTTGAGATAATAAAGCCTGATATCTAGAAGCAATTGTGTAATTTCCTTTAGGATTGGGAAACCAAGCAAGCTCATCTTCCTCCTAGAGGGAGCTACATCAACATCTGGAAAGGAGGTTCAGTAGCTCATCATGCTCCTCCTACATTCCAACAACCAGCCAAACCTCAGGCACTTTCCATTTTGCCACCTCCAGCTATTCACAGGAAATGTATGATTTAAAGTCACCTGAGACCAACTAGCATCAAGGACTCTCTGGCAAAGGTTTGATAGATTAGGGAACTAAGAAATAATGGGAGTGTTATTGTCCCAAGAATCAGTCCAAAAGAGAGCCTTGGATCCCCGCTTACAAATGTAGAATAAGCCTTCCTTAATAAGAGTAGCCCCTTTTTTGAGATTCCTCCATATCATTGAGCCTTTCCCAATGAGTGGATAACAAGGAATATCACTCTGAGTGGCCACTAAATAGTACTTTTGAGAGAGAATTCTGGCCCAAGCCTTGTCTTGTTCATTGCACCAGTGCCAATAAGGCTTAGCTGCCAAAACAACTCCATTTAAGTCCATCTACCTTAGGCCAAGCCCCCCATGTTATTTGGGGCTACAGACCATCTCCCATCTAACTAAGCTCCATTTTGAAGTCATAAAAGTACCATCCCATAAAAATTTCCTAGTAACCGAATCAAATTCTTTAACAATTCCCACCCGGGCAACCTGAAGCATACATTTATAAATGGGCAAAGCCTACACCACAGCTTGAATTAATTGAACATAGCTCACAAAATAAGCCACCTATGAGTCCAATGATTCACCTTCACCTAAAATTTATCCAAAATATTTTTCCTAGATTCTTTGCATATATGGCGAGCTGTAATAAGAATACCCAAATAAATCAAGGGGAGAGTCCCAATTTGGAAATGCATAGTCTGAGTAATTCACTACTATATGGGAGCCAGTGTATTGAAGAAGAAGATGGATGACTTATCTCTTCATTAAAATTTTACCTCGAGACCGTTAGATAAACATCCAACACCCTGCACAAATTGGTGGCTTCACTCATTGTGGACATGCCCATCAGAACATTGTCATCAACAAATTGCAAGTGAGACTATGCCAATAGTTCACCCCCCCCCATTGCCAGCCTTGAATATGCCCATCCTCTATATTCCTTTTGATCATCCTCCCCAAGCCTTCAGCAAGAAGAAGAAAGAGATACGGAGACAAGGGATCTCCTTGTCATAGCCCCCTAGAGGCACCAAATAGCTCTGTATTTTCCCCATTGATAAGCACCAAAAAGAAAAGCAAGGAAATGCAGCTCATGACCCATTGGGTCCATTCACCTACAAAACCAAAAGCTTTGAGAACCTTCCATAGGAATGAACATCTGACCCTATCCAAAGCCTTGGCCATATCTAGCTTAATAAACATTGCCTTATCCTTGGAGCTGGCCATGGAGTGAATGGACTCAACCATTATGATAATACCATCAAGAATTTACCTGTCTTCCACAAAACCACTTTGTTCTTAAAAAATCACATCACTGAGCCCAGTTTTGTAATGACTTAGCTTATCAGCTCCTTCGCATTTTGGTATGAGGGTGAGATAAGTTGTATTTGAAGCCTTAAGCATTTACTTATTCCGTTGAGATTCTTAAACAACATCTAAAAGATCCAATTTGATAATATCCTATAATTTTTGATAGAATTCAGTCAAGATGTCGTCAATACCAACCACTTTCCCCTTTTTTATTTGGGAAATAGTCACCTCAAGCTCCCCAAGTGTGATATCCTTCATTAAATTCTCATTCATTTCACGTGTCACCAAGGGAAAAATGCAATAGAGAACATGTGCTTCTTTTGATAATTCCTCATTCGCATCTTCCCTTAAAAAAGTAGAGAAATAATACACCACCTCCTTTAACATTGCAAGAAAGGAATTAAGCCACTCACCTCTTTCACTGACTAGGACCGAGATAGAGTTGCCATGCCTCTTGGCTTTAGATGATTGAAAGAAAAAGAAGTATTTATGTCACCTTGTTGGAGCCATTCTATCCAATATTTCTACTTCCAAAACACTTCCTCCCATAGCTAACATTCCTCCAGGTCTTTCAGAGCCTGATCTTTGTCTTGAAGTAAGATTTTAGTCATCCTTCCTCCCTAATTGTTCTCATGATACCATTAAGCTTAGCCTACACATCAGCCTTAACATGAAAAATATTCCCAAATCTATGATGATTCCATTGTTTAAGCTTATACTTCACAAACTATAGTGATTTAGCAAAAATATACATCACTGTACCATGGGCAGGCCTGCCCCACCTCCACCAATTGGCCACACATTCAAACAATGATTGATCTCGAAACCACATGAGTTGGAATCTAAAGGAAGGAGAGTGAGGCTGGTACTTTGAAACCTATTCATATTAATAGGCCAATGATCTAATCCTCTCTAGTCCAAAATTTTAGACCCTATAGACCACATACCCTAGACCCAGTAGCCAAAAACCAACAAATGATCCAGTCTCTCAGCAATGCAATGTTGGCTAGTCCTCTGATTATTTGAAGTAAACTATCCGTTGTTGGGCCAAATGTCAACTAAATTCAAAAATCTAATGTAATTTCACATAAGCAAAGCAGAGGGGTCAAGCTTTGTCATACCACCACTTTTTTTAGTAAAATACAAAATAGGGTTAAAATCTCCAGCCATAATCCAAGGTTGGAGGGGAGCCAAGCTGCGGACAAAACTAATGTGGCCCCATAGGGATTGTTTACCCTACCAGTTAGTAGGGGCATAGACATTGGATAGAAGAATGACTTCCCCCATCTCAAAGCTAGAAGCCATCATAGTCAAGGAAAACTTAGAGGACAACCATCGTATGAGGCTGATCTTGTGGGGTTCCAAAGGCAAGCTAATCCTCCTAAAGATCCAGTAGCCCCAATGCATTGATAGTCCCCTTGTCTCCACAACTTAGGTGCTAATTTGGACATAACATCTACTAAAAGCTTAGTCTCCTACAAGAAAAGGACATCAAGTCTTTCACTTCTAATCAAGTTGTGAACATCATTTTGTCTAGGGCTGTTGTTTAAACCCATTATATTCTAGGATAGTACAATCATTTCAAAGGATTTAGAATGTGAGCATCCAGAGTCTTCATTGACCCCAAATCCACCAAAGTCTCTCCCATTAGTTTCATCTTTTCTAGATCTTTTTTCCTGCCAAGCTTGATCGATTTCTCCCCCCACCCTTCTTAAGGTCTTTTTGCAAAACTCCCAAGTGAGGAGAAGATTTACTACTCCTTATTGCTCCTATTTCTCTAGATTTCCATGTTAAAGATAAATTACCATCTTCTTTAGACGGAAAAAATAAGGAAGTCAAAACATCTGATATTAACATCTATTGGTCCATATCCATGCGCCCATCCCCAACATCCTATGATTCAGTTAAATCAACTGAAACATTATTCTCTTGGGTTGGGCCCTTAATCTGCTGATCCAAAATCATCAACCCTGGGTTCACCTCCTATTGGTTAAGGTCATCTAGAATTTCAAATCTATTAAGTGATTTATCTGCCTATCTTTCCTTCAAAGACCTTTTATGACCCCTGCTTCTATATCACCCTTTAACTAAGATAAAACCATCAATTTCTGGTGCCTCACCTAGAATCAAGCCCTTCCCTTTGTCAATTCTAGGTAGATTATGAGCAGGTTGAGTAGGTTGAGATTCAAAGTTTTTAGATTTAGGACACCATTGTTGCAAGTGACCATAAGCATGGCAAAGACGACAGTGAAAGGGAAGAGTTTCATAATCCAATTATTGTACCCAAGAAAAGGGTCTCGCACTCATTTCAACAACATTAGGTATTGGCTTACTAAGATCAATTTCAACACAAATGTAGGTATAAGTTATTACCTTTTTCCCAAGGATTGACATTGATGAACTGACTGGCCTTCCCAAGAGGGATGCAAGCAATTGCAAGGTATCTTCATGATAGCATTCCACTAGAAAGTGAGGCAGCCGCACCCACACTGGAA
Source organism: Torreya grandis (assembly GCA_037957365.1). NCBI lineage: Eukaryota > Viridiplantae > Streptophyta > Pinopsida > Cupressales > Taxaceae > Torreya > Torreya grandis. The sequence goes on along the minus strand of JARHVA010003393.1, from coordinate 439,513 downwards.
TACGATTTGGAAATTCCTCTAAAGGTATAAAACTAGCATGCCATAGCTTGATAAATAGCCCCAACTAATTTTCAAAGTATGGACCTCCAGTAAAGTCTCTGCTACAGTCAGTCAAGTAGGTAAAAGTGACCATAAAATAACTATTGGCTAATATTGTGATATCCATTTCTCCTTTTAGAGCCCATGTCCTCTAAGCCTAGACTTCTAAGAACTAGACAAAGTCCTAAGCCCCAAAAACTTGCAATATAGAGAATGATTTGTATAATATTCAATATCCTCAGCAATCATGTCCATAGGTATGACCAATTTGGGCCTCTCCTTACATCTTTCTAGGCATCCATTGACCTTGGGAAGTCTCATGCCAGTTGGCTCTTCAGTATCACATGGACCTGGAAACAGTGGGGGGAAAACCATTCCAGCACTCCTTAGGCTTTGGGCTAATTGTTATACTCCCTGGGCTGATTGTTACACTCCTAATGCCACCCTATAGTTGCGACCTACACTCTTCCCCTTTTCACCCTCCTTCCCCCGTGCACCTTCCTTCTCTCTTTCCACCATTATCATCACAGTCCAAGATTATCCATTGACTCTTATCTTCTTATGTAATTATCTATTTTTTTATTTGATCATTTAAAATCTAAGTTGAAGGGGCCCATTACCTTTACAAAATAAAACTTAAATATAGACATGTAAAAGCAATAAGACAAAAAAGTAACACAAAATAACCTAACAGCTAAAACCCCCTACAACCAAATTTATGCCAAGATACAACTATAAAACCTAAGACCAAAAAAAGATAGAATAATGACTAGTCTAAATTAAAATAGAAGATTAAATTATTGGTCTCGATACATTCACCTTTGTTATTCCACCCTCTAGTATGGATTCCAATGCATTAGTCCTTATACTCTTCCTATCTTTTGTGCTTGAGACCGGTAGACCGAATCTCAACTTTTTCCTCCTCAAGCTCCTAGTTGACCTTCTCCTTTTTGACACTCTAAGTTTATTTGTTACCTTGTGGAGTGAAAACTAAATAACACTTACACATAAACATGAATTATAAAAGTTAAAAGGGCTTATGAGTCATGTGTCTACAATTTCATTACTTAGGTACTTGTAGATAGAGATATTTATGTGAAATTTTTGTGGAGAATTAATGATTTACACCTTGGAATTAGAAATGGTAAGCCCTCTACCTCTGATAGCTAATGGATGAATGTAGACAAGACTCCTCATATCTAAATTGGTCTCTTCCTATACCTTCTTAGTAGAATCCCCAGCATTTTGTTCCTCTTATTCTTTATCTGAGTCTGACTCTATGGAGTAATCTCCCTCACTCTTCAATATCTTCCTTCTCACTAGGGAGATCTATCACCTCAATGATGATTTTTGACTACTACATATCTCCTCACTTAATTAGTATAAAAATCAATCCTTGATGAATTAATTCTACTAAAGGGTTCTTCTTAAAGTTTAGCATTGAGGCTTCTAAGGATTGCAGTAGAAAAAATGGAATGATGATGGTGTGGCCTTTAAAATGGTTGAGAAGGGAGAAGTGATAGGAAAAAAATCTAGTATGTTTTCCATCTAAAGTAATATACCTCATAATCTAGAGGTAGACTTCCAGTCATTTTCTTGACAGTTCTGACCTAATGAAACCCTTCTGAGATAAAATCTTAAGTTTCTTTTTTTACTTTTTGAAGAAAATGCCCAAAATCTCCTCCTTTCTCTTCTTGTTTATGAAATATTTGATTCCATTATAGTCCATCCAGTTAGTCTCTCTAATGAGCTCCTCTTTAATCAAGTTTCTCAATCCATGCATTCAGGCTTCATGATCTTTCTATTCATTATTGTAGTCCATGGAAAGTCCTCTGTTATGACTAATTAGACATTCCATAAAGGGTGCCAAACTATCTTTGACCATTTTATGCCATACATATTGATTTTCCTTGACATTAGAGCATGAAATTAGTTTAAACCAATCTTTATACTTGCCTATTTTATGAAATTATAGACTCCTTTTACAAGCTTTGTTATTGAAGCTCTTAGAGAAGGGGATGGATAACTTATTAAAAAAGAGCCAAATATGAACATGTGATACAAGCCTAAAATGACCCAAATGTGTAAGGCCATAGGGATAGTTACCTTACATGTATTAAAATCAATACTCTCAATTTGGATTTATGTCATCATTAAAAAAACATCATAACCATGTGATGTGTGTCCTTTTTATGATTCAATAATTGGTATGGCGTCTTCAAAAAATAAATCTCATGTCAAATAATGAAATCACTTCTTTGAAACCCAAGGTTAGCCAGGAAATTGACAAACGTATTACCCTCCTTGTAAACATGTGTTATGGAAACCCCTTTGAAAATGTCCAACAAGCTTTTTTCATTGTCTATGATTTTAAAAATATTATAAGAAGAATGGGAAAGGCCTTTTAGACAATAAATAATTTTCATTGAGTCACCCTCAATTTAGAGGAATTCCATGTCGAGGTTAACTAATAGTTTGATGCCCCAAAGTACCACCTTAGCTTCTAAGACATGATTTAATTTGATCACTAATGGTCCCACATAGGCCACTCTAATATTTGTAAAAGAATCCCTGATAACTCCTCCCATACTCATTGGTCTCAGGTTCCCTCTTGTATCCCTTTCAAAATTTAGTTTGAACCAAGAGGGAGAAGGATGCAACCATTTGTTTTTTGACTTATCAACTCCCTTTTTTTGGGATTTGTAGGTATGACAAGTTTGAGGTGGTTCAAAGTCTAGGAGAAGAAAGGGGATCTAGGTTGGTAAAAAGAGGAAGTGAAAGATGACAAATTTTCATGGATAAAGGCAAAGATATTCTTGAAGGTGGAGGAAGGATTAGGTCTATAGTTCTCAAAAATACAAGAGTTATTAGCTTTCCAAATGCCCCAAAAATTGTGTCAGAGAGCCAAATTCCACCATAATTTCAATGGAGGAGATTCCTAGGATGGATTCCATTGAGTAATCGGGTCCTTAATAGAGCCTGGGGTAACCCAAGAAAAGTTAGACCTAATAAATAAGTGATGAAAAATGAAAGAAACAAAGGAACATGAAAGGAATAAATGTTTGATAGATTTAGCTTCTTGTTTATAGAGAGCACACCTATTGGTAAAATAATACCCCTTCACACCAAGTTATTGACAATTAAAATCTTGTTTTGAGCTAACAACCAAAAGAAAACATTGATTTTGAGAATGAGGTTTTTTAATCAAAGATCATTCCAGTTTTCATCAATTTCTTCCTATTCCTAAAGGGAGACATATCTAGATTTAGTAGAGTAAAGACTATTGGGATCCTTTTTCCAAATAAGACCATCCTCCTTTAGGAATACTCTGATATGAATGTGCTAGAGAGAAGTGTTTAATTCATGCACGAGACATTCTTATTATTGGTTTAGATCATATTTAATGAGAAGTTTCCACTTCTTCCTACCATTAGTATTCTCTCAATAATCTAGCACCTTATGGCCAAAGGTATTTTTGAAGAAAGATATTAATTACAAATCTTGGAAAGAGGATGGAAAATGGGGGTTGATATAGGGATCTTGCCAAACGTTGACGTTTTTACCTCTACCAACATTCCACTTGAGACCTCTGTTGAGTAGATCCTTCCCAACTTTTAAAGCTTTCTAGAACCTTGAGCCATTATCTGGGCCACTTTTAAAAAGGAAGTAGTGACCTTCCCCAAAATTTAGGTATTTATGAATTATGATCTTGGTCCACTATTTATCTTCCTTGATCACCCCCCATCCTTGTTTTGACAAAATGGCTTGGTTCATAGATCTAACCTTTCTTAACCCCAATCCTCCTTTTCAGGTAGGGAAGCAATCTTTATTCCAAGAGATGAGCAAAAAATTGAATCTATCCTTTAGTCCTCTCCAAAGGAAGTTCTTCTAAATAATCTAGATTTGGTCTACAATCTTGAAAAGGATGACAAATAAAGATGTGAAATAGATTGGAATGCTTTGAAGTTATCTCTTTAGGAGTTGTAGTTTACCAACTTGGGATAGTAGATTCCCTTTCCATCTTGATAGCTTTCTTTGAATCCTATCAATAAGGGGGTTCCAAAACTTTGGTTTGATGGAACCCTTAAAAAGGGGAGTACTGAGATAAGAGGAAGGGATATTCTTAATGACACATCCAATAATCTTAGAGATTTTAAATTGAAGGTTGAAAGGGGTATTGATGAAAAAAGAGAACTTTTTTGGAAGTTGACGCTCTAGCCTAAAACCACTTCATAGACTTCAATAACTTTACTAAAACACCTAGTTTCAGGGACTAAGGCTTCACCCAACATCAACATATCATCCTTGAACTATTTATGAGTGATCATAATGGTATTAGGTGTAGTTGTGATACCTCTGATAATGTTGGAAGTTCTAGCCTTGTAAATAAGTCTACTCAGTGCTTCAGTGAGGATAATGAACAAATATGAAGAGAGGGGATCTCCATGTCTGAGCCCTCTTCCTTTCAATAATAAATACTTAGGAAATACATTAAAAATAACAAAAAAACATATGGATAGTTATGCAGGAAGCAATCAGATTTTTGATAGATTAATTGAAGCCAAACCTGATCATAATTTTATCAAGGAATTGACAAGAGCCCTGGTCATAAGCCTTACTGATTTCAAGCTTGGGGAACATACTTTAATTATTGGAGTGATACACTAAATTTATGGCTTTATATGAGATTATGATTCTATCTGATATTTAACTTTTGAAGATAAAAGCTCCCTATTGGCAAAAGATCATTTTATCTAGCAAAAGTTGGATTTTAATATAAATCCCTTTAGTACAAATTTTATAAAAGGTAGAGAACAAGATAATGGGTTTGAAATCTATAATTTGAGAATCCACATAATTCTTAGGAATGATCATCAAGAAATTATTATTTACATCTTGGAGCGTGGTGCCATCTTTGAATAACTCCACAATAACTAGACAAACTTTGTTATGAATGATATCCTATAAGACCTAAAATAAGAAAGGTGGAAAACCATCTGATCCTGGGGATTTATCCCCTTAAAGTGAAAACACTATATCCATAATGTCTTCATATAAAGGGGGAGAGAGAATAGAGGCATTATCTTCTAGGGAAATAACCCTATTAATAAGGTTGACCACCTTATCTTCTATGTCCTCATCCTGGAGGGCCAAAAGCAAGTAGAGGTTTGTAGAATTTAATGATTTGGGATTCAATATCTTTTTCCCTCCTAGACCATGTGTCATCCTCCCCTTGGATTTATATGATGATATTATATTGGTGATTCTTAGATGTTGAGGTGTGAAAGTATTTAGTATTTATATCACCCTCCTTTAACCAAATCTTCTTGGATTTCTACCTCTAGTAATTTTCTTCCTTGGCTTCCAAATTTTTTGGAAACTGCTAAGAAGTTCCTTTTCTTTGAATTATAAATCTGGGAAAGGGCCTCAAATAGATATTTCCAACTTAATTATATGGATTTCCTCCTCAATTGCATTTTTTTGGAGGAAGATGTGTCTAAAAACTTCTTTGTTCTAGATTTTGAGATTATTCTTAACATGTCTAAGATTCATGGCTAGGATGTACATGGTTGAACCTTCAATTAGGAATTTCCACCATTCCTTAATGGAATCTTCCAAACACAAGTTTAATATCCACATTTTTTAAAATCTAAAAGGTTTATCCTTATCTTTTGACATATTATCACTTTGGAATAGGAGTGGATTATGATCAAACTTGATTCTGGGTAGGGATGAGAGGGATCAAGTGAAACTGAGGACCTAATTAAATGAAATCAAAAATCTATCAAGTCTTACTTGGATAAGGTTATCCCCTTACCTTCAATTAGACCAAGTGTATTGGTTTCCCTTTATATCCACATCAAAAATGTCATGCATCAGTGACAAACTCATTAAATTCCAACATGATATCATTGAGGGTGTAGATTAACCCTTCTTCTCCTTGGGGAACAAGGGAGAGTTGAAGTCTCCATCTACCATAAAAATTAGATTTTAAAAATGATTCATGATATATTTCATATTATTCCATAACTTATTCCTTTCAAGCTTAGAATTTGGAACATACATATAGGTGAGAACCTAATTATTTTTATTATATATGTTAAATAAGGAAACAAAGATGTGGGTCTCGATTAAAAGAAGGGGGTGCCTTCTAAGACTGATGGATCCAAAAAGATTGCTAGGCCTCCTAAATCACCTCTAGAATTACTAAAAATACACAACACTTTGTCCTAAATATTAAATTTGATCTTCAAAAGTTTTCTAATTAACATTTTAGATCATTGAATCAAGAGGATATCTAGTTTATATTTTAAGACTAGATTTCTTGTCAACCTCTATTTTTTGGGGTTGTTAGACCCCCTTATGTTTCAAGAAAGGAATTTCATTTCTTGTTACTATGAAAATGTCTAAGGTTCATCTACATACCCTTTTCAACCTATCTATCTATTTCTACTCTTTTATAGCTTTATGATGAGGGTATGCCTAAGGATTTCTAATCACATCCAACTTATATTTTTTTCTTTCCTTTTTTATGGTGAACATTTACCCACTTTTCCTTGAATGAATCCTTGGATAAATCATAAATTTCCCATTATATATAGTAGAAGGTCATTGTCCTTCAGATAAGGAAAGAAGTTTGGTCTCCCCAGAGGATTTAACTAGAGTGAGGAGGGCTTAAAAGGGAATAATTTCCTATAAAAATTGCTCCTTTTCTAACAAAATGGATCTGCAAGTGATGGTGCAAGAGGAAATAAGACAAGAGGTGTCATGAAGGATCTTTCAATAAGGAGGGGAGCTGTCTGGGAACATAAATGTAGCTTCAGTAAGAATTTCCTTAAAAAGGGAAGAATCACATAGATGAGGTGCTTTTAAAGAGCCTACAAAGGAAACCAAAGCTATGATGGGTCAGGGGAGCTAAGGATCCTTAGAGACATGAAGGGTCTTGGTAGATAAGTAATAGAGAGATATTTCCCCATATTGAGAAGGGCTAGAGCTAGTTTTCTAGAGGGGGCCAAGGGGGATTTTAGGGGGGAGGAAGGGGGATTTTAGGGGGGAGGAAGGGAGAGTGAGAGATGGGAATGAGTGAGTAAAACTTATTTGGGATAGAGGGTTAGAGGGGATTTGAGGGGAGAGGGAGGGGGAAGGGAGGGAGTGGGAAGGGAAGGGAAGAGGGTCTTGGTCAAAGGAATTTTTGACCTAGGAGGGAGAAGGGGGAATGTGTGTCTTCTTAAGTAGGGCAAACTCTTTAGATGAGTGGTTCAAGACATAATAAGTTTTATAAATCTTGGAGGCTCTTTCAAATTTAATTATTTAATTTTAAATCCCATATTTGGATTTGATCTTGATAGATTGGATTAAGATTTTATCAATAGGAATGAAGACACAACCCCTATCTACAAGAAGCCTCCATCTAGATCTAGTAACTAGGTCGATATAGATGGTTTGACCAAGAGCCTTAGCAATCCCCAAAATGAGCTCTAGCACCCAAAATTATAGAAGGAACTCTATTAAACTAATCTAAATAGGAATGTCATCTGAGATTGGCTATTGAGGCTAAGTCCTACCTTTTACTTATGAAGATTGATAACCAATTATATAATAAACCAAGGAACTCTCATGACAATTGTTAAAGTGTCTTTAAGATGGGATAAATTGAGAAAAAGGAAATTCTTGGGCATGGCCATAATATATTTACCGTTTTGGTTTGAATTTGATATTAGCCCACTTATGGAAAGAATCTATATTCATCATAAAGTCATTCAATTTATCCAAGATAGAATTTGATAAGGATGAATCAATTATATTAATGACAACATTTATAAATTTGAGACATACCTCCTTGCTTTAACATGAAGGGACTATAAAAGAATATTTTTGGACTATTTGATGATGCTTACCCGTGACCAGATCAACCCATGAGGAACACTTTTTTCCTTTGGTGGGACTAAAGATAGTGACTGGTGGACCCAAGCTCGAACCCTCCCAAAGTACCAACTTATTCTTTATATTGTTTGATGAGTTAGGAACCTTTTATGGATTTACCTTTTCTAGAACTATCATAGATAGAGAGGGATTTTTAGGATGTAACTCTCCTTCCTCCTTCCCATCGCTGGCATTCAAAATTACTATAGTATCTATTCTCCTACCTATCACAATATTCATACATAATTATATATAACTATACAAACATGAACATAATTATTGTAACATTTATTAAGATTAATTAACATTAAAACATAAATTAAAACCTATTCATCTTCATATGTATCTCATGGTGAATGTTCTTTTTTCATCTTTGCATCACTTTATGCCAAATCTTCATTTATGCCATTATTATCATTATGAGTCTCATATTTTTGGGTATGAAACATTGTTTTAATTTTCATAATATATTTTGAATCATTTCCCCTCAATTCCCTTGTATACTAATAAGAAAGGAATCCTAAAAACTATTTAAATCTAAAAACTAAAAATTAATAAAAATGTTTTGTAAATTAAATACTTATTAATTTTTCAATAAAAATATTTTAGTAAAAATAAAAGTAAATAAATATCATGATCAATATAGTGACATTATAACCAATGATCATATTTTATTACTTATAATCTAAGAAAAGTGTGATGTTAAAAGATACATCACCATAAACAATTTATTGTACCCTTTTCAATATAGTGTCAGTCTTCATTTTTAAATCATAGTTCAAATAATAGCCAATTTTATTCAATGTATCTTTGTTTTTAAAATATTATTCCATTTTTTCAAAAAGGGAATGGTTTTTCAAATTCAATCTATGAACATGGTTTTTTGGTGTTTAATAAATAACATAATTTTCATTAAAAAAAGTACAACTCAGTGTGAAAATGTATTTCTTGGATGGCATGTGTAAAAACCTAAAATGTATATGCATACATTTCTATATTTAGTTGCATATATATTATTTAAGCATGATTTAACCATAAATATAAATATTAAAATAAACATAAATTTTAAAAAATATGAACATTAATAAAATATGATGAAAATGATTACTTCTCACCTATTATTCATTTAACATCAACCTAATTATTTATGAATTAATTAACCAATAATTAGAAAAAACTTTGTACAACCCATATTATCTAAAAATATGTTTTAATGAAATTTAGTACTTTTATTATATCGGTGTCTTCATGAATCATGTATCCATGTTCCTATAACATTTATTTACATTTAATTTTTAATGCATGTCATTCAAGACATGATTTTACCAATCTATATGTAAATGACACTTAAAATACATGGCATGATATGGGACACCACCTTATACACCATCAATAATTTAATTTATTAAAATGTCTAGGACATTTTCATTGGCCATATTTTGAACCTAATAAAACAATGAATAGAATTTATACCTAATAGAATCAATTGGCACAACATCATCTTCTATTAAGAAAGCATTTAATTTCCAATTTAGATGATGAGCACTCCCA
>JARHVA010003393.1:222500-425000 GCA_037957365.1 Torreya grandis | reverse complement strand
AATATGTATGCATATTACATCTTGTATATAAATTATAAAACTTACTGGGGGCATCTTATAAGCAATTTTTATCTTTCTTTGGCTATCCCTTATTTTTCACACTTCAATTATTCACATTTCATCACATATATCAATATTTATCACTTACCTACACTTTGATATCTCATTGTTTACCTAATATGCTCAATATAATAGTATTAAAAATTGATTATGTTGATCAATTACTTATGTTCCTACATGTATTTCATGTTTAATTTATTACTTGATGTCTTTCATATATTATTTATTTTAGCTTATAGACATTTGAACATGTCATTACCTACGGATCAAATCCTTCATTATATGTTTCTATACATGTGAGTGACTATTGTAGACCTAGATTTCCCCCTAGATGGAGGCTGGAGTACTCAAGTCCCACTTCCAAAACTAGCTCAACATGGGACTGACCCTAGGCTATGGGTATCCTATAATGGGGTAAGATATCTAGGATTTTTAACAATGTAACTCCTCTGATGGATTGTTTAGCTCATTTTCACACTATTGAAACCTACTAATAACCAAGTAAAAGGGAGGGAGAGGGAGAGGGAAAAAATAAATGGAAACATAAGCTAACAATAATGATACACCTAATTTATGGTGGATCCACCTTGTGTGACTCCTAGAAAACTAGTGAAACAAGTAAAAGACTAGATCCAAGATGCCAAATATCTATCATACATCAATGTTTCATGAAGAGGTTCACCAAATGATCTAATATAAATGAAATGAATGGAGAGGTATAAATTAAGACACTAACCAGCCACAGTATCCACATGTGGGTTTTGACCAAGAGATGTAGAACACTAAACATGACTTGTATAAAAAGATGAAATAATAAATAGGTGAGATCATAATTTTATGAGGGAGAAACTTATACCACATATGTAAATATGAAATGTAAACACTATACTAGAATAATTAAATCTAAAACATAGTCTTGTATTCATATCAAGAGTTTACAACACCATCTTCGATGAGTTTGGTCATGCCCAAGAGAGAGAGTAGAAAAAATACAAAAAAGATCAATTTTTTGGCACAAAATATTATATATATAGATGAAAGGAGAAACAGAGATGGAACAATACCTTAGAATGTGGAATAAATTCCTTGAGATCAAGAAGTGACGTGGCAACACTTGATTTATTTATATTTATATGCCTTGATCAATAAATATATCTCCTATTATCCCACTAATCCCTGACCTCCTCTCATTAGATAAGAGTGTATTTTTAGAGACAAGGGTTTATTCCATGATGACTCAACCTATTTGAGAAAAATAAAATCCCTAAAATATATGATGTGTACATGAGGATCAAATCCTTGAATCATGATATTGATAATCATGTCATGCCTTAAATGCTTGAGTACCTACTTTGTTGATGATGGGTACCCTTGCATTTATCACATATTTGTTCCAGTTCCATATTTGCATCATAGGTCCCACCTAGAGATGGAAAACCAATCTAAGGACATTTATTTTACTATAATTATATATATTAAAATAGACCCATAGACTATATATCACCTTCTAGACTCCGTTGGGTCCAAAAAGACCCATTTTATATCTACAAGAATCGAGAGTCATTGTACATGGATCCTTATTTAGAAATGGTGAAGCAGTCACTAGAAAGAATACTACATGCTATAAATTATCAAACTAGAGATCAATATTAGCTCCAAATGTGGTCCCTTTATGTTCCTCATAATTGACTATATTAGTTAGATATATCCATGGAGTTATAATGGGATTCAAAATCAGCAAGAAAATGCTACAAAACATTGCTTTTTCATGGTCAAAAATGGATTCTCAACCTCCATGAAAAATCTTGGGCTCATCTTTTATCTAGTTGGTTGTCAAACTTTGACTAAGCTCATTGACACATTAGCCATCTTGCTCCATTGATTTCAATTAGTATGAATGCCTAAGAACCATTGATCCCATACTAATTGAATGCATCCTTGACACTTATCAAGTACACATTCACTCTTGAGATACATTGAACCTTTGACAACTACTCATTGTTAGATCTAAATGCTTGGTCAAATGACAACCATTTATCAATTAGAACCCATTATTTTAAAACTAATGATTATTTCATGATCCTAAAAGTGACATCCTCACTCCCATAAAATCATGTTTGTCTTACCATCATTGATAGTCTCATGACCATCAAATTCAAGCTCAATAGGATTTATTTTTCTCTATATTAAAGTTGACATCCCATCAATCATCAATTGATGTCATGTAGAACATAATTGACATCACATAAACCATCAAATTTAAATTATGATATATATTTTTTACCAATAATTATTTTGACATTTGCACAAACATCTTATGTTATAGGTTCATTTTGATCAACTTTTAAGGCTTGGAACTTGCAGTGTGAGAATCGTGGAGGCACCAAACTTTAAAAAGATGTTCTTAAAGTTAAAAATAATAAACCCATTTGATCTAATAGTCATGGAAGCCTATTATGTTAATGTATTAAATGCAAAATTTATCTGGTCTATTTGATCCTACATGACATATTGGCTCAAAAATGGCTAAGTATGGAAACTTTGTGAAATTTGACTAAGGAACCAACTTTTCTTATGTATAAATTCATTCACACTTTGATGAAGGATCTATAACTTGGAGAATAGTAACTAGGGACCAAGATAATTAAACCCATGTGACTAATTTCCCCTACAACTACCACACATGTGAGATATGGCCTTGTCAAGATGTTGAGTTGGATATATTTGAACTTGTTTGAAAATGGCTAAGTATGGAAAGACAACAGACTTGGCTAAGATGCCAACCTTGGATCTTCATAAATTTTTATTCACTTTGGTGGAGGAATTGAAACTTGGCACATATAAACTTGGCACAAATTTGAACAAATCCATATGACTAATTTTACCTAAATCATTCACATGTGGCAATGGTGATGTTCAAAAAGTGCCTACTCAAAAATTTTGTCATTAGACCCAAGATGCCTAGATGAATGTAATGAAGAACCAAATGGAGCCCTTACATTTTCACACTTGTTATAAACACTTTTTACATCCCATTAGGTCTTTTAAATATATTCCATGTTACAAATCCCTTTGTACCTATTGTTTTATCAAACCATCCAAGAGCTTCATATGTGGGCTAAAAATGGCCAACATCTTTAGTGACTCATAGGGGTTGCATGGATATCTATGAAAAACAACCTAGAACATGTTCCAATATTTCAAAAATCTCTTCACAATCCTTATCTCAAATAAAGAGTCTAAAATAAATCATCCTTAATTTCTTGACTTGTAAAAAAACTCTGAAAGCAATATACCTTTGGGAAAATTGTCCCTGATAATTTTCCTGAAGGAACTATTCCCTAGAATTGCCCTTCGGTATTATTGAAATAACCATTTACCATTTGAAAATTACCTTAAGATGTTTTTAATTAGACCAATATCCTTCAATATTTTTATTTTAGACAAAATACCCAAAATAATTCTTGACACTTAGCCAAAAAACCTAAAACAATTATACAACTCATCCAAATAAAGTGGGACAAAACTCCCAAAAGAACTAAGCCTTGTAATTTTTTTTTGGGTTTGGTGTGTAAAATTCCTATGAAGTAATTATAAATTCTCTAATACTTGGCCAAAAGTTGAAACATTTGGCTAAGTGTAAACTTAACCTTTTTCTTTGGGCCTATTCTTGTAATTATTCAACACCATGAAAACTTGCTTAGATCCCACCACTTGCAATGTTGAGCCTTATTATAACCCACCTGATCCAATTAATAATTGGGACACTATTCATCTATTCAAAATAGGTATACTATTTACATGCCTACTTATGAAAAACTAACCTAGACCATGTGCCTAGTCTAGTCCATTAGACATGAAGTCTCTTATCTAAATCCAACATATTGACTACCAATCCTACACTAACTTATTTTGAAATGAATACAAGGTCCAAAAGGATAAAAAAGTGAGATAGAGTACCCAAGGTAATTATTGAAAAGGAAACTAACCTAAAATAAGGACAATTAAAAAATATGCTAGAAATAACACTTAGAGGAATGTATGAAAATTAGTATAATATGTACATGGCTATAATTTACAATTATCTTCTACTTGGGTCAAATGGGAAACTTTTTTTTGTACCTTGAAACTTTAAAAAATGCTTGCCTTCTCTTGACATCTATCTTTTATAGGTATGATAAATTGGATGCTCATGTCTTCTTAGGGAAGTAACTGGTTTCTCTACTACCAATTTTAGGTGCATGAATTGTAGACATGAGTCCAAGACCCAATCATACTCCCAAATTTGTGCACTTTACAGGAACAACTTCAATTCTTCCTCATTCCTAAACTAATGATCATAAACATATAGACTAGTTTAATGTGCCTCCTTAAACATATCTATGAGGTTGATCTCTAATGGATATGGATGTGATCATGTGACTTCTTGATGCCATTTGATCTCCTTCTTAGATTCTAATAGTAGAGAGATGTATGAAGTTTGAGATAAAAGTTGATAACCATGTTTGAAAAGCTCAAACATGTCATCTCTTAAGAGAAAAAATACCTCTTGCTTGATGATAGTACTGTTTCTATCCTATAATGGACCTAATTCAATAAAATAAAAACCTAAATGTAAGATATCAAATAAATTAGAAGATTTGTTCTCATGAAGTTGCAGTTCGATTGGAGTCTTTTCAAACTAAAGGTCAAAAGTGAGCATATCAATTTCTTAACCAAAAATATGAGGTTGTGAGCCTTCTTTTAACATCTCATATCGGTCAATCAAAACTTCTTCATTTTCAATATCAAGATGATGATTGAGCATGGTGTCAACTTTAGATTGTTATTCTGTGGCGAGCTCTTATTCTTCATGATAAATGGTAATTTTTGTGTTACGCAATAACTCATAGAGAATATCATCAACTTGTCTAGATAGTACATATTTCTCTTATACATAAACTTCTTCCTCATGTACTTTTAACTCATCCTCCACCTCATCTTTCTCCTACCTTTATTCCATATTTACATCATCCTAGAAAACCAAAGCGTGTTTGTCTTTACCAATAGGTCTCCCAATCATGATTTCTTCTTCCTAGTCACTCAAGTAAAATTTATTTCCTATTTCTCTAGATACATCTTCTAGATTTGCCTCATAGAGGACAGGCTCTTTCTCATAGATTAGAATAACATATCCTTGAAAGTGTTCAACAAGATGAGAAAAGTCTAGAGAAGTTACCATAGGTAGGTCATTTTACTCCTAAGGTTACTCTTCTTGGATTACCTTAACCTCATTTTCTTATTCCACAATTTCTTTAATGGCTTTCCATGAAGGAAGGGATATGGGATTATTAGGGGAAAGGAGTGGAGGATGCATGGTCTCTTATTTGACTTTCATAATCACCACTTCCTCCTCCTTATATCTACTTCTTTGAATGTATTTATAAGATGGAAATGACATAGTTTCTTAAGGAGGGGAGGGAGGAGATTGAGTGACCTTGGATTTAACTAACTAGATGATTTTATTCCAAGATGGAAAATATAAAGGTCTTTCTTAAACCTTTTGATTCTGATCCTCCTCTTTTTTCCTTCTCTTTAGATCTAACTCTCTGATCTACTTATCAATATTCTCCTAAAAAGCTTCTCTTTGAGGTGGCTGGGAACACAAGAAGGCTCTTGAGGAGGAATGAAATAGGTTTTAATAGGTTTAGATATTTATTTAACTTAGGTCCCCAAATATATATTTCACTCACCTTCCCTACCCCATGACTATACCACTTAGTTCCAGCTTGAAACCTTGAATGAATTCATAAAGGGTTCTTGAGGAAGGATGGAGTATTGTACCATAACAAAAATCTATTCTAAAATAATCTCCTACTTTGTTTGATAATTCTCTTGAATAGATATCCAACAAGGAAGGGTTTGAGGAACACATGAGGAACTTGGCATACTCAAAGAGGTACTTGAAATGGTATCTTGAGGAGGAATGGATAAAACATAAGAATGTTAAGTTGGTGTATATGTAGTCACATGAGATTGGTGAGGTTGGATCTACCATCCCTCATGGATTTTTAGCTTTTCCTCAATTCTCTGAATGTAACCACCTACATCCATCATATCACTTGTGATATTTTTATAATTATCTCTCTCAACACATGTCCATTATTATTTTATTTTCTACAATTACTCTCTCAAATGATGAATCATGTTAGTAGGGACATCTTGGCCATAATTTTTTTGTGAGAAAAATTAAAGTGTATAATTGTCAAGGCTTATTAAAGTTCACTTAAGTGCTGGTATGGATGCCTCATGATAGGGTTGATGAGGAATAATATTATGATAGGTTTTCTATTCATATGGAGGATCATGGAAATATTCTTGCATATATGATTGGAAAATTTCATCATGTTTTTTCTAAGGATCATGATGAAGGTAAGAGCTACTTACTTGATAATAAGTATCATGATAAACTTGTGAAGGGTCCTCATAGCTTTGATATAAATATCGGTAGGGATGATTAGACTCATATAGATCATGAGGATCATATTGGGGCTACTAATAAGGAGATGGATAATAAGAATAACCACCATAGCTTTTCATATTGACCTCATATATCAAATGAGATGTAAAAAATTTATTAGAAACTTCATTGAGACATACCAAGTTTACTCATTACTATAATCTTGATTTGGAGTCACTATTTGTGATAATGTGTTTGCTTCTAAAAGAGGATAGAGGAAAGACACACCAACAATCTTCCTCTTATTTTAGACCTTATCCAACTAGACATTTCAAAACTATTATAGACCTCGATTTCACCCTAGCTAGAGGTAGGAGTGTTCAATTCTTGCTTCCAAACTAAGCTCAAAATGGGATTGACCCTGGGATGTGGGTATCCTATAATGGGGTTAGACCTCTAGGACTTTTAATGAGGCTAGGTCCTCTAATGCATCATTTAACTCATTTACACACTACTAAAACCTAATAATGGCATAAGAAAAGGGAGAGAAAGGGAAATGGAAATATGAAAGGGAAACCTAAGCTTAAAGTGATGATGCACCTAATTTATGGTTGATCCCCCCTACTTGACTCTTAGAACACTAGTGAAACAAGTAAAAGGCCACATCCAAGATCTCAAATATCTATCATAAATTAGTGTTTAATAATAGGTTCACCAAATGACCTAATCTAAGGGAAATTAAGGGAGAGATCTAAATTAAGATAGTAACTAGTCATAGTATCAACTTGTGACCTTTGACCAAGAGTTGTATAACACTAAACATTACCTGCATAACTAGATGAACTAGTAACTAGGTGAGATAATAATTTCATGAGGGAGAAAATTTTACCACATATGTAAATCTAACATGTACACACTATACTAGAATAATTAAATCTAAAACATAGGTTTGTATTCATATCAAGAGATTACAAGATCCATATTGGTAGGGTTTGGTCATGCCCAAGAGAGGGAGTAGAGAAAATATAGAGACGATCCATTTTTTTGCTCAAAAACCTCTATATATATCCAAAAGGAGAAAAAGAGATGGATCAATGCCTTGGAGAGTGAAGGAAAGTCCTCAAGATCAAGAAGTGAGGTGGCAACACTTGATTGCTTTCTATTTGCATGCCTTAATCAACAAACAAATTTCCTATTATCCCACTAATCCTTGAGCTCCTCTCATTGGATGAGAATGTCTTATTAGATAAAAAAGTTTATTCCATGATGACTTAGCTTGTTTGATAAAAATCAAAGCCCTTAACTACTTGATGTGTTCATGATGATAAAATCATTAAATCATGATACTAATAATCATGTCATGATTTGAATAGTGGAGTACCTACTTTGTTGATGATGGGAACTCTTTAATTTATCACATATCAATTCCATCTCCATATTTGGATCATAAGTCCCACCTATAGATGCAAAAAAAATCTAAAGACATTGGTTTTCCTATAATTGTCCATATTAAAATAGACCCATAGATTATATATCACCTTCTAGATTCCATTGGGTCCAAAAAGACCCTCTTTATCTCTACAAGAGTGAAGAGTTCATTGTACATGGTTCTTACTTTAGAAATGGAAAACTAGTCACAAAGATGAACCCTACACATTACAAATTATCAAACTAAAGATCAATATTATCTCCAATGGTGGTTACCTTATGTTCCTCATACTTGACTATATTAGTTAGATCTCTACATGGAATTTGAACGAGCTTCAAATGGATCAAGGAAAACCCATAGAACCTTGCTTTTTCATGGTCAAAAATATATTCTCAACCTCTATAAAAAACCCTATGATAATGTTTTCTCTAATTAGTTATCAAAAATTGATTAAGCTCATTTAGACATTGACCATATCACTTCATTGATTTTAATCAGTATGAATGATCGAGAGCCATATATCCTCTACTAGTTGAATTGATCCCTGACACTTGTCATGCACACATTCACTCTTCATATCTACTAACCCTATGACTTGTGCTAACCATTAGATCTAAAAACTTGATCAAATGTCAACTATTGATTAATTAGGACCCACTATTTTAAAGCTAATAACTACTTCATGATCCTAAATATGATGTCCTCAATCTTATCAAATGACATTCACATGACTATCATTGATGGTCATGTGACCATAAAATTCAAGTTTAATGGGATTTGTCTTACTGTATCTTAAAGTTGATGTCTCATCAACATCAATTAATGTCCCATAGAATGTGATTGACATCTCATGGACCATAAAATTTAAGCACAAATATCTTTTTTCTTGAGATTTATTTTGGTTTTAGCACAAACATCTTATGTTTCATGTGAATTTTGATCAAATTTTAAGGCTTGGATATTGAAGCACAAAAATCATGGACACAACAAACTTTCAGGAGATGTTATTGAGGTTGAAATGAACAAACCCATTTGATCAACTAGTCCTAGAATCCTTTAAAGTTAAGATATTAAAAACACAAGTTGGTTGGTCTATTTGATCCTATGTGATGTATTGACTCAAAAATGGTTAAGTATTGAAATTTTTCAAAATCTTATTAAGGAGCCAAATTTTCTTATGTATAACTTTATTTGTACTTTAGTGGAAGATATAGAACTTAACATGTAGAAACTATGGACCAAGATGAACAAACCCATGTGACATTTTTACCCTATAAATGCCACACATGTTAGATATGGCCTTGTCAAGATGATCACTTGGATTTATTTGAACTTCTTTAAAAATGGTTAAGTTTGGAAAAATAATAGAATTTAGCTGAGAGGCCAACTTTGGATCTCCATAACTTCTGATATGCTCTAGTAGAGGACCTAGAACTTGGCCCACGTAAACTTTTAAGAAATGTGAGCAAACCCATATGGATAATTTTCCCTAATTCATCCACACATGGAAATGGTGACATCAACAAAGTGCCTACTTATTAATTATGTCATTAGACCAAAGATACCTAGATCAACATAATGAACAACTAGATGGATTCATTGAATTTTCACACTTGTTTTAAGCACTTTTTATATCTCATAGGGTCTCTATAATATGGTCCATGATCTAAATCCCTTTTTATCTACTTCTTTATCAAACCATGTAATATCTTCATATGTGGGCCAAAAATGGCCAACATCTTTACCGATTCACAAGGGTTGCATGCTTATCTATGTAAAAGAACCTAAACCATGTGCCAATCTTGTAAGTAATGTTTTTAGGATCCCTATCTTAGACAAAGAGTTCAAAATAAATCATCTTGAGTATTTTTCCTTGAAAAAAAACTATGAAAGAATTCTACCTTCGAGAAAATTATCCCAGACAATTTTCCCAAAGGAACCATATCCTTAGAATTGCATTTCAACCTTTTCAAATTAGACCTTTTCCCTTTCAAAATTACCTTCATATTTTTTGTATTAGTCGATGATCCTTCCAGATTTTTTTGAGATAAAATGTCTAAAATAATTCTTGACATAGCCAAAAAATCCAAAACAAATCTCTAAAAATAATTACAATACTTAGCCAAATAAACTAAGAAAAAACTCCTAAAATTACTAAGCATTATTATTTTTTTATGTGCTTTGTGTAGACAATTCCCGTAAATTAATTTTGAATGCTCTATTACTTGGAAAAAATTTCAAACATTTAGCTAAGTGTAAACATAGGTTTTTTCTTTGGGCCTATTCTTGCAATTGTTTATCACCATGAAAACCTACTTAGATCCCTCTACTTGAAATGTTGAGGTTACTTCTAAGCCACCTAATCCACTCAATAATTGGTAAATTATTCATTTGTTCAAATGAGGTAGAGGGGTTGCATGCTTGCTTATGAAAGATAACCCAGACCATGTGCCTAGTCCAGTTCATTAGGCATGGAGTCTCTTCTCTAGATCCAACATATTGACTACCAATCCTACTCTAACCTCTTTTGAAACAAACACAAGGACCAAAAGAAGAAAAAAATAAGAGAGAGTTCCCAAGGCACTTATTTAAAAGTAAACTAATGAAAAATAGGTACAATCAAATAAATGTGATAGAAACAACACTTAGGAGATACATGATAATTAGTCTAATATTTACATGGTTGCAATTTACAAGTATCTTTCACTTGGGTCAAATGGGAAACTTTTTTTTGCACATTAAAACTTTGAAAAATACTTGCATTTTCTTGACAATTATCTTCTACAACTATGAGCAATTGGATTCTCATGTCTTCTTGGAGAAGAAATCAGTTCTTCTACTACCAATTTTAGGTGAATGAATTGTAGACATGAGTCCAAGACCCAATCATACTCCTTTTGAGTTTATGGACTTTGTAAGAACAACTTCAACTCTTCCTCATTCTTGAACTACTGATTATGAACATATAGACCATCTTGATGTGTCTCCTTTGACATATCTATAAGGTTGACTTATAAGGGAGATAGACCTGATCTTATGACTTCTTGAGGCCATTTAAGCTCTTTCTTAGCTTTCAATAGTAGAGAGATGTCTAAATTTTGAGAGAAAAGTTAATAACCATGTTTGAAAAATTCAAATATGTCATCTCCTAAGATAACAACTACCTATTGCTTGATGATATTACTCTTATTATCATGTAATGGATCCCATTCAAGTAAATAAAATCCTAATTACAAGATATCAAACAAATAAAATGATTTTTTCTCATGAAGCTAAAATTGAATTGGAGTGTTTTCAAACTAAAATTCAAAAGCAAGAATATCAATTTTTTGACCAAAACTATGAGGCTATGAGCCTTTTTTTGACATCTCTGATTGGTTAATAAACACTATTTCATTTTCAATATCAAGTTGATAATAGAGCATGCTCTCAATTTTAACTTGTTCTTATCCACAAATCTTTTGTTCTTCATGATAAATGGAATTTTTTTTGTTATGTATGAACTCATGGAGGATATCATAAACTTGTCCAACTTGGACATCATTCTCTTGTACATCAACAACTTTTTCCTCATGTAATTGTATCTCAATCTCTACCTCAGTTTTCTCCTGCACTTGTTCCATCATTGCATCATCCTAGAAAACCAAATCATCTTTGTCTTTTCCAAGAGTTATCCTAATCATGATTTCTTCTTCTTAGTCACTCAAGTCACCTTTATTTCTTATTTCTTTAGCTTCATCTTATTGATGGGCCCCATATAGGAGAGGCTATTTCTCAAAGAATGGCATTTTAGATCTTTGAAAGTGTTCAACAAGATGAGAAAGATTAAGAGAAGTTACCATACATAATTGATTTTGTTCTTGAAGTTTCTCTTCTTGGATCATCTTCACCTCCTTTTCCTATTTCACTATTTTTGGAATGGATTTCCATGAAGGAAAGTCTATGGAATTTTAAGGGGAAAGGAGTGGAGGTTGCATGGTCCCTTGTTTTAATTCCATAATCACCATTTCCTCCTCATTTTTCCTACTAATTTTAATGGATTTCTAGGATGAAAAGGACATAGTTTCTTAATGAGGTGAGGGAGGGGATTTAGTGACATTAGATTTTCTTGATTGGATGATTCTATTTCAAGATGGAAAATTAAGTCTTTTTTGAACCTTTTGATTCTACTCCTCCTCTTCTTTCCTTGTCTTTAGCTCCAACTCTCTGATTTACTTATCAATATTCTCTTAAGAACACTTATCTTTGAGGTGGCAAGGAACACAATAAGGCTCTTGAGGAAAAATGAGAGAGGTTTTCATAGGTTCAAATCCTTCCTTAATTTAGGTCCTCAAATCTAGATTTGCCTCACCTTGCCTACCCCATGACTTCACCACTTGGTTTAAACTTAGAACCTTGAATGACATCATAATGAGTTCTTGAGGAAGGATGGAGTCTTTGACTCTAAAAGAAGGATATTCCCCAATAATATCTTTTCTTATTTTATATCTCTCTTACATAGGTGTCCAAGAAGGAAGAGTCTAAGGAACACATAAAGAACTTAACATAAACAAGGGGGCACTTAGAATGGTCTCTTAAGGAGGAATAAATGGCACATAAGATGTTTAAAGTGGTTTATATGTAGGCACATGAGATTGGAGAGGTAGACCTACTATTCCTTAAAGACTTTTAACTTTTCCTCAATTCTCTAAAATGTAACCACCTACATAAATCATCTCACCTATGAGAATTTTCTAATCTGATCCTTCAATAGGTGTCCATTATTATTTTATTTTCTATAATGACTCAATCACATGATGAATTAGGTGAGTAGGGACATCTTGGCCATAACTTTTCTATGAGCACAATTCAAGTGCATACTAGTCAAGGTTTATTAAAATTTGCTTAAGTGTTGGTATAGATGACTCATGATAAGGCTAATGAGGATCAATATTATTATAAGATTATTTTTCATATGGAGGATCAGGGCAATATTCTTGCATATATGACAAAAAAGGTTCTGATGTTGCTAATGAGGATCATGAATAAGGTAAGAGCTATTCTCTTGATAATAAGGATCATGAGAAACTTGATAAGGTTGGTCATAGCTCTGACATAAATCATGGTAGTGCTCACTAGACTCATATGGATCATGAGGATCATATTTGGGATATTAATAAGGAGGTGGGTAATAGGAGTAACCACCATATATATTCAAATTGACCTCATATATCAAATGAGATGTAAAAAATTGAATAAAAAATTCATTGAGACATACCTGGTCTTCTCATAACTAGAATCTTGATTTTGAGTTTCCATTGGTGCTAAAGTGCTTGCTTCAAAAAGATGATAGAGGAAAGACACACCAACAATATTTCTCTTATTTTGGACCTTGTCCCACCAAGCATGCTAGAATTATTTAGACCTAGATTTCACCCTATCAGGAGTTAGGAGTGTTCAAGTCCCACTTCCAAACCTAACTCAACATGGGACTAATGTCAGGTTATGGGTATCCTATAATGGGGTTAGACCTCTATAATTTTTAATGAGGTTATCTCTTATAATGCATTACTTATTTCATTTTCACACTACTCAAACATATTAATGATCAAAGAAAAGGGAGAGAGAGAGAGAGGGAGAGGGAAACATGAAAGGGAAACCTATGATAATAGTGGTGATGCTCTTAATTTATCATTTATCCACCTTGATTGAATCTTGAAATACTAGTGAAACATGTAAAAGAAAAAATCTACAACCCCAAATATCTATCATACATCATTTTTTCATGAAGGGGTTCACCAAATGATCTAAGACAAGGGAAATGAAGGTAGAGGTCTAAATTAAGACACTAATTAATTATAGTATCCACATGAAGGATTTGACTAAGAGATACATAACATTAAACATGAATTGCATAACCAGATGAACTAGTAACTAGGTGAGATCATATTTTGATGAGGGAAAAATTTCTACCACATATGGAAATTTGACATGTACACACTATACCAGGATATAAAAATCTAAAACATAGTATTGTATTCATATCAAAAGGTTGTAAGATCCATCTTGGCCATGTTTGGTCATTTCCAAGAGAAGGATTAGAGAAAATATATAGAGGATCCATTTATTAGCTCAAAAGCCTCTATATATAGTTGAAAGGAGAAAGAGAGATGGAACAATGCCTTAGAGAGTGGAAGAAAATCCTTGAGATCAAGAAGTGAGGTGGAAACACTTGATTGTTTCTTTTTTGCATTCCTTGATAAATAAATGGATCTCCTATTATCCCACTTATACTTGAGCTCCTCTCATTATCTGAGAGTGTCTTATTAGAGATAATGGTTTATTACATGATGACTCAACATGTTTGAGCAAGATTAAATCTCTTAATTACTTGACATGTTCATGAGGATCAAATCCTTGAGTCATGATACCAATAATCATGCCATGCCTTGAATGGTGGATTACCTATTTTTTGATGATGGGCACACTTGCATTTATCACATATTCATTCCATTTCCATATTTGGATCATAGGTCCTACCTATAGATGGATAATCAATCTTAGGGCATTGGTTTTCCTATAGTTGTCTATATTAAAATAGACTCATAGACTATATAGCAACTTCTTGACTCCATTGGGTCAAAAAGGACCCATTTTATCACTACAAGAGCTGAGAGTTAATTGTTCATGGATCCTTCTTTATAAATGGAAAAATAGTCATGAAAAAAGACCCTACACACTATAACTTATAAAACTAAAGATCAATATTAGCTCCAAAATTGGTCCCATTATGTTATTCATACTTGATTATATCAATTAGATTACTCCATGGCATTTGAAAAATATTCAAAGGCATCAGTAAAATCCTATAGAACATATCTTTTTCATTGTTGAAAATGGATTCTCAACCTCCATCAAAACCCTTGGCTTGACTTTTCTTTGATTGGTTGTCAAAATCTAACTAAGCTCATTGACACATTGACCATCTCACTCTATTGATTTTAATTAGTATAAATGCTTGAGAAACATTGATCTTCTAATATTTGAACACATCATAGACACTTGTCACATACACATTCATTCTTTAGATCTACTAACCCTTTAACCTCCACTTATCATTAGATATGAATCCTTGATCAAACACCAACCTTTGATCAATTAGGACCCACTATTTAAAAGTGAATGACTAGTTCATGATCCTAAAAATGACATCCTCACTCCCATTAAATGATGTTTATGTGACCATCAAATTTAAGCTCTATAGGATTTGTCATGCTCTATCTTAAAGATGACATCCTATTAACTATCAATTAACATCTTGTATAATGTAATTCACATCCTGTGGACCATCAAATTTAAGCATAGATATATTTTTCTCAAGATTTATTGCTACATTAGCATTAATGTCTTATGTTATAGGTCCATTTTGATCAATGTTTAAGGCTTGGATCTTAAAGTAAAATATTCATGGAGGCACTAAACTTTTAAAAGATGTTCTTGAGGTCAAATGGAATAACCCCATTTAATTTTTTAGTCTTGGTATCCTTTTAAGTGAAGATATTAAATGTACAAGTTGGTTAGTCCATTTGATCCTGCATGATGTCCTAGCTAAAAAATGGCTAACTATGGAATTTTTTTAAAATATGATTGAAGAGCCAATTTTGCTTATGTATAACTTCATTCACACTTTTATGGAAGATCTAAAACTTGGCACATATAAAATAGGGACTAAGATGAACAAACCCATGTGAACAATTTCCATTGAAAATATTTCATGTGCAAGATATGGCCTTGTCAAGATGCTCACTTGACTATATTTGGACTTATTCAAAAATGGCAAAGTATGAAAAAATAAAGGAATTTGTCTGAGAGGACAACTTTAGATCTTTATAACTTTTGATGTGCTTTGGTAGAGGACTTAAAACTTGGTGCATATAGACTTGGCACACATGTGATAAAACCCATATGACCAATTTTCCATGACTCATCCACAAGTGACAATGGTGATGTCAATAAATTACCTAATCAATAATTCTGTCATTAGACCCAAGATGCCTAGATGAACACAATAAAGAACTAGATGGATCCCTTGCACTTTCACACTTCTTTCAACCAATTTTGACATCCCATAGGATCTTTGAAATATGTTCTATGATACAAATCCCTTTTGATCCACCACTTTATGAAACCATGCAAGAGCTTCATATGTGGGCCAAAAATGGCCAATAGTGACATTTAAAAATTCCCATTATATGTGGCTTATTGGCCTTATATTTCATGCATTACATGTGCTCTTTATGTGTATGTGTTTCATGGCCATAGAACTTTTTTTTCTCAATTTACTTAGTTTTTTATACCATGCTCAATATCATGATTCCATCCTCAAGTTTATTTATTTCAAATTTATATATTTAGTTAGATCACGTGTTTATGTTATTCACTACAAACATTTATCTACACAATGTCACTAATCATGTTTATTTTTACATGAATAATAATTTAAAAATATTTTATCATTTTAAATATGATGATTTCATGCTTCTCCCTATTATCATTAATACTCAGATTTACATAATTTCATAACATCTCTTTCATATTTTTTTTAATTTTTAGTTGATTTATTGTGTACGCTGCTTTGAAACACACCTCAAAATAGGGGCATACACATTGGTTTATCTTAGATAAAATCCTCTATAGTATAGTGTAAAAACGTACATTTGTAGGTATTACACACTTGGTCAAGTTGCCTTTTCATTAATCACCTAGAAATAAATTTTTGATAAAAACTCTCCATTTATACACAGTCACTTATTGACTATGTAAAAATAATTTTTTAATTATTTGAACATGAAAAAAATAGTCATTATTAAAAAAAATTAGAATCATAGGTAATACATAACAGTTAGCAACAAATACCAAGTCATAGTTTTTGAGAAAATACTCAGGTTTGTCTCAGACTTGATCAATTTTGGGGCATCATGTGAAGCTTGTGTTCTAGAATATCATGTATGTAATTACTGATAATTTCAATTACTATTACTCAATCCAAAAATTCATTTATACCAAATTCAAATTGGGGGTATGTATACAACATACGATAACCTTTTTACTCATTTTTTCTCTATATTTTTAGATGGAATGGAAATCCATGTCATTATCCACACTATATAAACCAAAACTAGATCATATTATCATTTTGAACTAGTTTTTCACCATAAAGTATCTTTATTCCATTTGGAGTAGTTTGTTAACCTTTTGTAGTATTTTTTCACCAAAATAATATATTAGAATTCATACATGGATTCCTAGAATACTACTTCACTAATTTGGGTATGAAATGATTGAGTCAAACACACTTTAAGTTGGTAAGCACACTCATATTTTTGTGAGGATAATGGAATTCATAGTCCAATCCAATATTTTTGATGAAGATGAAATATACAAGGGTCCTACCCTCTATAGTCATTCATTTCACACCAAAATATGCAATTGTTCATGCACCTAATCAGGTGTATTTATTCCTTATTATTATATCTATAAGTTTTCTTATTTTTTATTATTTATTTTTATCTTAAGTAATAACTTATTTATAAATGTTTCATTGTAGGTTCATGTTAAAAATAGTTCATTGTTGTGGCGTACATTCAATACTACACTTCATAGGCAAACTATGATAAACAATTTTTATTTTACTCTAGTAATTTGATTTTATTTCATTTTTGGAATCAAGGGGTGGGGGTGTAATTTTGACACATAAATTAACATTTAATCTAGAAATTGTACTTATAACCCCGCCTTTCTACATACTTAGCTCATGCCTTGTTCCATGACATTTTGACAAATTTCCTTCATTTTCCACATGGATGAACCATTCCCATAAGCAAACCAATTATCCTACAATGTCCCTATTCCTCATTCAAAATAACTCAATTTTATCCATATACTATTCTATACTCTTAGATCAAATGGTTTTGCTCATTGGAAAATAATTCCCTCTTTTGAAAATAATACTCTCTGAGAGTGTTCAATTCCACCATTCTTATCCTCCCACTAAATAATTACAAACTTATAAAATTCAAATTTATGTAATTGGTCTTCATATAACTAAATATCACTATAAATCCTAACTTCAAACCAATTTTGACATAAGAGGCTTTCACATTAAAAATCACCAATATTATAATTACACATTGAAATCAAATTCTTATGTATCCCAATTATCAATACATACAACCCTAGTATTCTTAACTTGAAACTTATACACATAAATTAACATTTAAAATAAAATAATGCACTTGTCACCACCCTTTTTTACACAATTCACTCGTGCCTTATTCCACAACCTTTTGACAACTTTTTTTTTTCACAGATGACCCATTCCCATAAGAAAAATAATGATCCCATAATGTCCCTATTATTGATGAAAAATAAAATAGGTTTATACATATATTTTTTTGTACTTTTAGATCATATGTTTATGATCATAAGACAAAAACTTACTATTTTTGTAATAACACTCCTCAGGAGTGTCCAGTTCCACTACACCTATCATCCTACCAAATAATGACTATTTTATCAAATTTAAAATTATGTAATGGGTATTATATAAATTTTAGTAATCCTCATCTAAAATAATTACCAAAGGATCACTATAAATCCACATTTCAAACCATTTTTTGACTCAAGAGAATTCCATAATAAAAATCACAAATATTATAATTGCACATTGAAATAAAACTCCCTATTTCTCCCGATTACAAATACATGAAACCATAGTAGACCTGAGCTAAACTTTAAATATAATTATAAGTTCAAAATAAATGTTTGAATCACTTAATCTCAATAGGATTTTACTAGCATTTAACATTTTCACCATACTTTCACATGCACCACCATAGCATGGGAGAACTACGTGTATTTTGATACCTCTTTGGACAATTGGTACATAATTACCAGTCAACATAGGATGTGTTGAAGTTAATAACAAATTCAAATGATAACCCATTTTTACCTTATGATTAACTTTGTCCTCTTGATCTATTCAGAATAGGGTTACAAGTGAAGGAGAAAATATAAAATGGTTTTCATGAAGGATCAGAGGCTCCCCCATAGTCAATGGAACATATAGGTTAAGATAAACCTATCATAAAAATCTTGGAATTATATCATCTATAGTATATTGGTGATCCCTAAGGACAAAAACACCATATGTATGCAATAAATTAGGAGTAAATTTACGTGTCTTAATTAGTATTCCAAGCTTGGTGAAGGTAATTTTAGAAAAATAATTCATTGCATAACTATTTATATCAAGATATGACCAATTTGGATCTTCTAAACCTAACTAAGGGATCTCTTATCACACAGCACTAAAGTAGAGGGTTCCAATCATCTAGGTAAATGATGTTATCCACTAACCCTAGCTAGGTGTACAATAAAAAAAATAAATCTAATATAATGTTTACTAAATATTTTGGCACAATATATTATAGTTAAAAAAATACATTTAAATATAACACTACTAATGTTAATGTAGAGGTAAAATAAGAAAGGAGTACAACATTCATCCTACTACTTTTTGCAATATCTAGTATACTAAATGAAAGAGTAAAAGTTAAGAATACTTACCTTCAATTGAACTTATCATGCCTAAATCACTCCCTTGGATAATGGTTATTTAAAAGAGGTTATTATGTATTTTTAAGGATCAAATTATAGAAATCATCTCTAGGCTAAACTACTCTTACTTTTCATCCAAGAATTTATCATGAGACAAGCTTCTTTCCCTCCAAGGTAAAATCTTGAGTAATGACTCTTCTAATGTATAAATTGTAAAATTGTGAGATGTAGCAATGAGAAAATTAATGTTTCTATATTTATAACTGAAGGAGTATTTATATCCAAGTATTGGCTCTAAACCTTCCTATAAATTTAGCCAACAATTTCAGCCAAGTGGATCTTGTTTGGTGGGAAAGATAGTTCTTAGGTCTAAAACTATGTTGGATGGGATGTCGTATTAGGAAAATGAAGAAAAGGGATTTATTCTTAGTTATGTTCTATTTTATAAGGTTAACTAATTAGAGGAGTGTATAATCAATTTTTTAATTTATTAGGGACTCGGATAAAATTAAATTGTAATAGTTTTAAGTAACGGTATAGGGACCAAAATAATTACAAATCATTAAATATATTCCCACCCCTTTCAAGATGCAACCTTTAAGGCATGCACTAAGAGATATTAAAACTCAAAAGGTTCCTATGAAATAGAAATAATTGATGAATGATAAATTTTTAAAATATTTTGTGTTTACACATGTCCCACTCTAATCTCATCATGTGTTACATCGTTGTAACATGGGATGGTTCTTCAAGAAAGAACATATTAACACAAATCTAAGATAATGAATTTTTTATAAAAGTTAAATTTTGGATTTAAAAATTATTGTAAAGAATGTTTCCAAATAGATGAAAGTATTGTATACATATAGTAACTTACATATATCATTTAATGATTGTATATTGGATTTTTAGTTTTGATTATGGAGGGTGCATTAACTTACTTGGACAAATACTAAGGATATAAAAACTAAAGATCAAAAATAATAAATTTTAGGGAAATCAAAATAAATGAAATTTACATAATTGAATAAGTTACTTGGACAATTGATAAGATGAGATGACAAATGATAAGATAGAATAAAAATACCAATAAAAAATGGATAAAGTGAGAGTAATTTGGGAATTAAAAAGACAAGGTTAAAAAATTATAAACAAACCCAAAAAAATGTACCTTAAGTAAGAAATGAATTAAACTAGATCAAACCAAGGGCACATGAAACTAAAATAACAGATTCAACGTAATGTAAAATAAGTAACATGCCACGCTTAAAAAAAGATGGAAAAAGTAAATTAAAGTAAAAAACATTGATGAATGAGAAGTAACAATCTAAACTCACTCAACAATTGAAAAATGAATATAAAAAATGGAATGAAATTATCTTAAAAAAGGAGTGATAAATTAGTTTATAATTTTAAGTAAAATGAAGGAAATGCAAGAAGTATAAGTTAATAGTTTAAGGAAGTAATGCATAGTCACTAGAATATGTATATTTTGTTATTAAGATAGATTAAAACAAAAAAAATATTTTTTGAGCATGTCTAAGAAGAGATGGAGAATAGGGATTATAGAAGTTGGGAAATAGATTAAGAAACAAACTTACCTATCAAGCGGGAATATCAAATGGGTGGTGGGGAAATATAGGTGATACCAAGGTATAAAATATTTATTAGAAAGAAGAAAATCAAATAAATTTATAAAAATAATAAAAATTTTGACATTAAGGACTCTATATAACTTGCCTTAGATAAACAAATCTGGGCTATGTAGTGAATTGTAAATATCATCCCATGAAGACTATATATATGAAAATTAAAATTGTCTTGCTTTTCCATAATGTGTTAGCCATTCCTTAGGACCCCTTACAAATCTATCAGTCTAATATTAATATTATGTAATTTAATGATAAATTAGGTAGCATTATAGATAATTTTTAGAGATCCTATCCTAGTCTACTATCCTATCACACTCCAATGGACGTCAACACTATCACGAGGCCAACTATAGATTTTGATCTTTGACTAGAATAGGATATGTGATTAATAATCATGTATTTTGATGTGATTTTTACTTTAGATTTTATATATGTTTCCTTTTGTTTTGAATTATTTACATTTTAACTTTTTATGTCTTTTTATTTCCCTCCTCTATACGGATTTAGAAAACCAAATATGGCTGTTAAAAATGACTATCACTAGAAAAAGAAGAGTTGATAGCTATGGAAAATAACTTAAAAAGTATGGTGTCTAAGAATCTTGTGTTTACATGTTAAATAATAATGATATATTGAAACCAACCTTAGTGTTCCCAAAGTGGAATGAAAGTAGGTGAGAAGATGAAAAAAAACATGAAATGATTGAATTACTTCATACCACAAAAAATTGTGAACCATGAAAATTATGTTATGACATGAAATGATGATTCTATATCATAAGAAGTAATGTGAGTATAGGGAGACATGAAAAAATAGTTTTGTTTAAAAAAATTACCATAAAATAAAATAAATATTTTTGAGATTATGAAGTCACAATCCATATACCATTGTCCTAATTCTTCATGAAAAAAATTAGTTAAAGATAGTTTAAGAAAAAAAAAATGAGGAAATCTTGATCCTTTTTGAGGTCCTATATTAAAAATGAAAAAAAAAGAACCCAAATAGGTGAAAATGATGAAAATTAATATATGAATTTTTTTTGAGGAAAGCATAATCCTATCCAAGGTCTTATAGTACAGCTCATAAAAAACTAGATAAGTGAAAATAAGCTTGTAAAATGATAAATCAATGATCAAGAAGAGATAACAAGATTTGACTAATAAATGAATGATATGTTATGAGGATGTTCAAGTCCTATCCATGGTCTTAAATTTCAAATCATAAGTAAAAATAAGTATAGATAAGCCTAAGGACAAACTATAGGAACTAAAAATATGGAAAATAAAGTGACTATACACCTTTGTATCTTTGTAGAAAAATGTGATAATATTTTTAGTATTTATAGTAAATGGAAGTATGTAAGAAATATGTAAAAACTATTTAATGAAATTGTAAGTCCCTTTTTATAATATTTCTCAT
The DNA here is from genome assembly GCA_037957365.1 of Torreya grandis. Lineage (NCBI taxonomy): Eukaryota > Viridiplantae > Streptophyta > Pinopsida > Cupressales > Taxaceae > Torreya > Torreya grandis. The sequence continues at coordinate 402,403 of JARHVA010003393.1, read as the reverse complement.
GTTTTAAATTAAATGACTGTGAGATTATGGCTAATTTGACTTGGATTCAAGAGTTATGTTGTTAGCCACAACCAACTGAGGTATGTACAATTTTTTTATGAAGACATATCATATCTTGGGAACCATGAGAAAAACATATTATCAATAATGTTTTGATAACTTACTTAAGAAAGTATAATTCTTAAATTTCATTTATATGATGTTGTAATTATGAATATAATTATTCTTATGACATATATTTACTTAGATAATGTTGGATCGTTACTGATAGACTTGTCTATTGGCAATGTCATGTGTGTAAGGTTAAATCAATCTTTCTATGTGAATACTTGTATTTATTAGTATCATTGGGTATGAATAATTAATTTGTTTCCATGTTTTCTTAAATTTAATATCATTGAATATTATTTTATATGAATTTTATGTGTGCATTGAGTGTGTATGAATAGGGAAGGGCTAATTAAGGAAGGGACTACACCAAGTATGGTGATATCACTAAACGAATTTAATTTAAACATTTTCTAAACCCCTCTTATTTATTCATCTATCTAAGATATCATTATAAAACATTTATAACTTAGTGAATTATTTATGTGGATAACCTTTTAAGTTTGATAGGTGAAACTTGTTGTCACCTCTCAATAAGATCTTGCAGCCCAAGCATACTAATGAATACAATGTCTAGTTGCTAAGTGGAAGATCTATGAGGGATTGCTTAAGTATATAATCAAGAAGGGAGAGGTAAGGGATTATATTAAGAAACCATACGAACTTGTAGAATTTACATGTACCTTAATTGAACATGGAAAATAATGTCCCAGAATAAGGCATGGGAAAGTGAGCAAAATGTAGTTGGTTGAGTCTTGGACATCTATATGTAGAAGTTGAAAAATTTATGTGGAAATTTTTTTTGAATTTTAACAGAGAGATAGAAATTAGATATAGAAAAATAAGGAAGGAAGTAAAATTTGGGAAGCACTAGTTAATAGAGCTTAGTATTAGAATACTAAAGGATAGTGCTCAGGAGGTCCTAAAGAATTTATGTTGGATTTTTATTAACATATTTAACAAGTTATTCCTTTAAATGAAAGTATTTATGTTCTCTATTTTTTTAAGTTATTTAAGGAGAATAATACCACTTGGTTTATTTTTCCTTTTTCTATTACATTCCCATGGTTTTGCATTGGCCACTGTGCAATTCTTTATCTAGTCAAGGACCATGAAGAAGTTGTGCTCTTCCTTGATTGAATTAAATGTTTAACTTCTTGTTCAAATGTATAATGTTTTTATGACATAATGTGGTGGTTGTATATGAGTAACATATTCAAGGTGGTATAATGTCAAGCCTCCTATGCTAGGAATGGTGGAAAAATATTTGACCTTCCCATGAATGTCATGGTGGTATATTGTTAAGTCTCCAATGTTGAGTCACTATGGTAGATTGTTTGACCCGCATATGAAAAATGGTTGAAAAAATTTGAGTGAGGAATAAAATTTATATACATTAAAAGATTAGTCCTTTCTATTCTAAGAAATATTTATTATTTATTTTCTATATTTATAGGTAATTAACTTCATTTAAATGTTAACTAAAGTCTTGTTTGAGTTATATTTTGGAGTAGGAGTCTCCTTGGGTAAGAATCAAGAATAGGATTGTAGGTGGGTGTAAAGTAATTACCTCTAGTATATTAACCTTGATTAGATATCCACCCTTGATGTAAACATGCTAAAAGCTAAGAGTCTCAAGCTCAGGGGTGTCTAGAGCAATAACATGATGATTATAAAAGGTTGGGCAGTGAGCCTTCCTTCAAATGGATAGTATTTTCTTGGAGAGAACAAGGACAAATGATAAAGAATGATAATTATTTTATTACTAATGTATGCTTATATGTGTGCCTCATGGTTATGTATAATGCTGACTGCATATCTTATATTGATAAATGTTACTAGTATCCATCTTTTTTGTATTATTATTATGAAAGATAGTCTTTTTTATAATGACCTAGTTATGGGTAAAGAATTTTATGATCATTCTATTGAATCCATTTGATAAATTGAGAAGTAATTAATGATATATTATGTATCTATCTCCTTAATAAGGATATGGAAAAAAGATTATTTGGCCTATATGTATCCTTTACTAAAATGACACCATGTTCCATTGCTTAAAGTTTTGTCATGATAATATTACCAACTAATCATTGCATCTCTCCTATATTCAATTATAGTATATATTTATGGATTGAGTTTGTCCAAGTATGAGTAGAGCTCAAATAAATATCTATTACATTGTTACTATAAATAACAATATAGATTGTAAGAATAAACTAAGTATTGATGTTAATCTAGTTTGAGATTATGTATTTTGGAAGTTTCCTTGAGTTTTAATAGTTGAGAAGCTATTTTTTTATAACCTTATTCATAAAAATACCAACTATAATGGAAGAAGTGGGTCCTAGAGATCAAACAATAATTTCTATATTTCTAAACCTTAATAAGTGTATCATTTGATCTCTTAACCTAAAGAAAGTAAATGGATCCATGTATTAATGATAGAAGAATAATATTTTAAAGAATAGACTAGTTAGAGAGTAGGTTTAATTGGCTTTTTAGGAGATTATTGGTTATATTGAGCTTGTGTATGTGCTTTACGCTAGTTGACTAAACCAACTAAAATATTGGTTTAGTATCAAGTTAATAAATTATGTGATTGAAGGTCCCTTAGGCATCAATTTAGTCATTCTAAAGAAGGTAACTATTTCTCTATAAGTTTTATTAGTAGTGAGACATTCATATAATTTTTTACCTTACCTAATCACACTCATCTTAAATTTTTTTTCTTGGGATTTTAACTTGTATAATTTTCTTTAGACCAAATGTTTAATCCCTTTTTGTTTCACCTTGATAATAAATTTTACCTTACCATATTTCTAATTTCTATTTATTTTAGCCTTAGTCAAACTTCCTATTAACTAGTTCTTATGTTTTCTTTAGCTGATGATGATTTGGCTTTTCCATCAACTTATTGCCTTAGTCATATGATATTAATGACTAAATCATTCACTTAAATTTTTGCCTTCGTCATTCTTTACTTTGGGATTCTCTTTCAATTTTTAACTTAGTTAATTTTATACTTTCTTGAGATTTGGCCATTTGACATCATGTGGCATCATTTCAGTGAATTAAAGCTTTAGAAACATGGTTAATGGTCTAATGCATTCAAGGTCATGAGAGGATGCAATGTGGTAGTTTTCCATGAATTAAAAATTCAAGAGGATTAAACCATTAGTATAATTTCCTAATGCCTCTGAAGTCCTAAGGGATTGAGAGGCTTCTACATGGAATATTCTCAAAGCTTATAACCTTAGGATTAATTATCCTTCATTCCAACCATCTAATGAATCTAGGGTATCAAAGGCCTGAGAGGCTACCATGTGGTAGCTTTATATATATTTTAATCTTTATAGGACTAACCCCTTAGGATAATACATGATGCATATGAGGCTTGACTATTTGGGGAACATTTAAGACAAAACATCCTAGGGCATAGAAGCTAGGATGAATTAACAATTAAAATCAAACATGAGGTCCTATAATGGAGACATTTGGCTCATATATGAAATCCTAAGGCAATAAGGCAAGAAGACACACAACCACCATGTGATGCTCAACTACATCAGTAGTGGCCAAGGCCAATCTTGATATCCATATTAATACCTTAGCATAGTATCTTGGGGCATTGGCCTACAAATAGATTATTAAACATTTGGATAAATGATTAGGATTTTAAACTTGTAGGTAATGGTATCCACCTATTCCCTATAATATTGGTGTTTCGTAGACATTACTATTTGCTTCAACTATTTTTATTTCCATATGTTAGCTCTTACTCTATGAATGATTCTGTGAAAGGTGGTTATGTTTGTCTATTTTAAGAAAAAAATTGGTATGGAATTTTGGTATCATATCCTAAGTTATAACACTAGATCTTTGTGTATTTAAATTTTCTTTATAGATGACATTTATTCTATTGAAGTGATGAATAAGGATATAACATTGAACAAGTAGAATAATAATGAATGAGTGAGAATGGGCTTCCCAATTAGTTGGGGACGAATTATATAGGACCCCAACTCCTATTAGCCGTGTAGGAGATGCATGATGTCTTATAGTAGAGATTAGTGGTAACACAACATGAGTTTAAGAGGCACTCTCCATAGCACTCCTAGAATGATCAAATATCAGTTAAGAGAAATAGATCTCAACTTTCTTCCCATAAGAATTAATAGTGTGATAGAGGTGAATTACATCACCATGGTGAGAATCAGGATAGATGAGACTTAGATTGTCCTCTTAGACCTACACATAGATATTTAGTAAAGGATTTCATCAAGTTTCATCCTCTTAATTTCAATGTTATATGGGATGTATTTTTATTAGAGTCTTGGTTGGAAATCATGAGAGTATGATTCACTTTGTATGATTGTGACACCAATGGGAAAGCCCATTTGGGGAACCACCTTCTTAGAGATGTAGCTAAGATGTGGTGGGAAGGAGAGGAGTAAAAGTTCTACTTGACACCAACTTACCTTACTTAGGAATTGCTTGAGGAGTGTTTTAGATCCTACTACTATCCCCATGGTATGTTTAGAATAAGGTAGATGAGTTTCATGACCTTTGAAAAAAGAGTGGCATAGTATGAGTATCATTTTATGGATTTGATCAAGTATGTATAAGGTTATATGTATGAAACCATCCAAGTTAATAGGTTCATTAGAGGCCTAAATTTGGATCTGGATATAACATTGAAAATTTTAACTCCCATAACCTTAGAAATAGTAGTATAAAATCACTAGTTGGCTAAGGGAATTAAAATAAATACTTAGGGTACTCAAGATAAATTTTGAACTAGGATGACATCTCAGTGTGACTCAAGGTCGTATGTGTCTAGTTTGTACTTAGGGGAGGTTGGAGAATAATTCAATCCCACCATACACCCCCTCACTATTAGAAAGAGAATAAAAATTATAGATATAACAAAAGTAGAGATCTATTTGAGAGGTAACACTAGAGGCAAGGTGATGCTAGACCTTAGGATCATCAGTAAACTAGACTTGCAAAAACTCAATATCCAGCATAGATGAGACTATCAAGATTGATTGTATCAATCAATCAAAGATAAGTTGCATCTCCCTAAGGGAAAGACTAGAGAATATGTTTCTATTTTACATTTATATTCCTTATTCAATATTCATGTAATCATCCTATTATAGCATCATCAACTACTAGTAGGAAGAAAGCCCCAATATCAGAGTATACAATGGTTGATGTAGGTCAAGGACATAGGATTTATACAATATCAAATGACCACCATGCTGAGCACTAGGAAAATATCATTTAAATGATAATTTTAAATAATGGATTTTATATGATAGTTTTATTTGACTCAAGATCCTTAAAGTCCATTATTTTTTATTTTTTTATGGATCATTTTGGGTTGGTGGTTTTCACGTAGTTAAAAATTTGGGTAGTAGAGATGGCCACTGGGGCCAAGATTTTCATTATCTCCTTAGTGAGTAATTGTGTTATAGATCATGGTCCCTTTTACACCATAGTGGATTTGTGTATTATACCACTTAGGCACCTATTGCATTATCTTGGGAATGGATTCACTTATGGCTCATAAATCCAAGTTGGATTACCATGACAAGATTATTGAGTGTGTACAAGAACTTGGGACACCTATAGTGATATCTGGAGTCAAGAGTCTCATTTCCTTTTGTATGATTTCCATGATGCATCTCAAGAAGAACATGTGTAAGGGTTGCCAAATTTTTATTATCTTGGTGAATGATAGGCCTAATGAGTTAAAGAAGTATTCTCTAGTTGACAATCTTATTCTTTGGTATTTTTGAGATGTTTTTTCATATGGATTTTTAGGTATGCCCCTTTTGAGAAAGATTGAATTTTAGATTAACTTAATACTTGGGGCTAAGCCACTATTTATAAAACCATATTGAATGACCACACCTAAATTTTATGAAATCAAGATGAGTCTATAAAAACTTGTGGATAAAGTTTTGATCCATCCTAGTATGTCCCCATGAGGAACACTGGTCATGTTCATGGATAAGAAGGATGGATACCTTCAATTATGCATGAACTACCAACAATAAAACAAGGTAAAGATCAAGAAACATTATCCCTTGCCTATAATTAATGTTTTGTTTGATAAAATATAAGGATTCAAGGTGTTCTCCAATCTAGTATTGAGATTTGAATATCATAAGTTACCTATAGTAGAGCCTAATATTCACAAGACTATGTTTCAGACATAGTATGGGCATTATGAATTTATAGTTGTACTATTTAAATTGACCAATACCCTAATATTATTTATTAATATTATGAATGGATATTTTCATACTTTGACCATTTTGTTTTAATATTTTTGGATGATATCTTGATCTATTTACAAAGTGAGGAAGAATTTTAGGACCACTTGAGACAAGTCATGTAGCTTTTTAGAGAAAACCAATTGTTTGCTAACTTGGAGAAGTGTGATTTTTCATATTTTGAGGTGAAATACCTTGGGCACATCATCTTATGAGAGTTTATATATATATATATATATATATATATATATATATATATATATATATATATATATATATATATATATATATATATATATATATATATATATAAGATTTGTTTTATTATGGAATGGTCGATGTCCACAAACATATAAGAGGTTTGTAGCTTTATGGGTTTGGTAGGATATTATAGATGCCTTATTTAGAAATTTTATTGCATTATTAATCCAATAACTTCACTTAAAATAAAGGGAAAAAAATTATTTTTAAATATTAGTGTGAATAATCCTCTCACTAATTAAAGGGATGACTCACTAGTGATCATATTTTAGTTATAATCAATCATATGGGAGATTTATTAGTTTTCACTGATGCATCATTAGAAAGATTGGGAGCTATACTCACACATGATGGTATAATGATAACATCTAAGTCTCAAAACACAAGAATCATGATTTGAAATATCCCATGCATGATATACAACTTTTCAACTATTATACATGCTTGGCTAAGGTGATGACACTTATTAAATGATAGACACTTTGTTCTAATTATAAACCACTTATGTTTACAACATCTATTCAATCAAAATAATCTTAATTCATATAAAAAACATTGGATGTAACTGTTATGTGAATATGATTGTGAAATTTTTTATATCAAAGAAAAGGAAAGTGTGGTTGTTTATACTTTGAGTATGAGGCACCATAAGCTAGTAATAATGATTTTGTGAAATTACTTAAAAAGTTTTATTTTGGACTATATTCTAGAGGATAGCCTATATAAGGAAGTAAAAAAGATGTTGGATTTTGTTTTTTATCAAAAATAAAAATTTGAAGGATATTATCTTAAGACAAATAGACTGTTACACCATAAAAATGTTTATATGTTTTATCATCAAGGGTCTTGTGTGAACTAATTCTATATGAGTCATATAGATCTCTTTATCAAGTGCATCCTAGAGTTAAGATGATGCATGTTGATATAAGGAAATTATATCGTTGGGCTGGTTTGAGGTGTGATATCTATGATTTTGTAATATGTTATATGGAATCCCATAGAATTATTGCCAAGCATTAACATCTAGCAATATTTTTATACACTCATGAGATTTTGGAATGGAAATTGGATATTTTCTCTCTGGATTTCATTATAGGTTTGTCTACCTTATTGTATCATCATGATGTGATTATGGTCACTATGGATAAGTCGATAAAAGTAGATCTTTTTTAACCTAAGAAGACTACCTACATGAAAATTTAATGGAAAATGTCTTCTTAAATGGCATATATATATTTCATGGGATTCCCTATAAAATTATTTTGGATAGAGATCTAGTGTATACTTTGCACTTAAGGACTTATTTACATAAAGGATTGAGAAAATTGCTTACTTTTAGTACTTCATACCATCTTGATATTGATGGATAGACTGAGAGAGTCAATTAGGTTCTTAAATACATGCTCCACATGTATGTTATGGACTAGCAATCCCATTAGGATGAATATTTGTATATTTTTTAATTTTATTACAATAATAACTATCATAGTTTTTAAAAGAAAGCACATTTTTAGAATTTATATGGTCAATCCTATAAAACCACACTAAATTGGGATCAATTTATGGATAGATATTTAATTATCCCTTCCATGTTAGAAGACATGGAGTGGGAAGTGGTTAAGATCTAACAACACCTTGAGGTTGTTAGGGATTGGTAAAAGAATTATGTTGATGCAAAGATAACTTATCAATATTTGAATGTTGGTGACAAGGTGTTCTTGAGCATGAGAGTAAAAACAATGCTTATCAATTATGAAAAGTTTTTGAAGTTGGCACCTCATTTTCTATATCCATTTTATATATTAGATATTTTTATCCTATTAGCTTATTAACTAGTCTTGTCGCACAACCTCTATTGTGTTCTTGACATATTTCATGTTTCTATTTTGTAGAAATATGTATATGATATTTCTCATGTTTTGGATTGGATGGATTTGTAGGTTGAGACTAATATAGTTTTATTTTTGGATACCATCAAGATTATATCACAAAATATATTGGCCCTTTGAGGTAGAGACTTGAAACATGCCAACATCTAGTGGGATAGGTATGATAAATCAACAAATACTTGGGAAGGTAATACAATTTTGAGGGATTAATACCCTGACCTATTTTAATGACTTTAAGGAGGAAGTATGCATAAGTGAAAGGGGATATAAGGCCTTATTTTTTATAGTGAATATCTTTGAAATTTTATGACTAAGATATTTTGGTTACCTTGTTTTGGAGTCAAGATGTATGTTATTATCTAAGACTAGCTGAGTTGTGCAAAAAAAAATTAATGAAGACTTATCACTTTTTGGGAAAAATTAGAAAGACCTATTATAAATCATATTTTAATTACTTAATAAACTATAATGCTTACATTTCCTTTATTTAATGTTGTAATTATGAATCTAATTATGTCTATGAAATATATTTAATTAGACAATATTGGATCATCACTCATAAAATTAAATACTGGTAATATCATGTATTATAAGGTTAAATGAATCTATTTATGTGAATATTTGTCTTCATTGGTCTATTTGGATATGAATAATTGATTGAGTTCTATGTTTGATTAAATTTAGTAGATTATACTATAATTTTATAGGAATTTTATGTCTTTGTCAAGTGTGCAGGAATAGGGAAGGTCTAATGGAGGAAAGGGACTAATCCAAGCATGGTTATATCATTAAATAACCTTACCTTAAACCTTCCCTAAGCTTATCTTAGTTATTTAGTGTCTAAGATACTGTTGTCAACTCTTTTTATCTTAGTGCGTGGTTAGTGGATAAACTTTATGTTTGGTAGGTGAAATTTGTTGTTGCCTTGCATTAAGATCCCACAACCTTAGTAGACTAATGACTAAAATGTTTAGTGGCCAACTAATATAACTTCAATGGATTTCCTCAGTATATAATGAAGTTGGATGAGGTGGTGGAGTCTAGGAAGCAATTATAGGAACCTATAGATCTATCATGTACCTTAATTGAACATGGAAAATATATGTTGTAATAAGGCATGGGTTGGTGATCAGAGGGTGGTTGGATGAGTCTAAGACATCTATATGTAGAATTTAAACACTTTATATTGGGATTTTTTTCCATTTTTAAAAGAGGATAAACTAATTAGAAGAGAGAAAATAAGGAAGGAAGCAACAAGTAGGAAGAGCTAGTTAAGAGATGTTTGTCTTGGATAGCTTAAGGATAAAACATAGGAGGAAATAAAGTGTCTGGGTGGGATTTCAATTATACTATAGAACACATTAAAGGTAAAAAAATTATGTTGCAGACTAGTTGAGTAGGATTCCTACTACTACTTTAATGCATCAGCCATGTCTTGGATTCAATTTTAAAAAGATTTATAGTCAAAAAATATATATCTTAATTAATTCCTTTGAATGAAAATATTTATGTTATTTTTTTTACTCTTTGGATTTAATGAGAATAATAATACTTTTTTTATTCTACCTTTTTCTATTATCTTCCCATGATTGTGCATTTGCCACCATGTAGTTCTTTTCCTAGTTGAGTACCTTGGGATGGTTGTGTTCCTCCTTACCTAACTTAAATGTTCAATTTTTTGTCTGATTGTATAATGGTGTTATGATATAATGTGGTGGTTGTCTATGAACAGTATCTTCATGGTATTATAATGTCAAGCCTCCTATGATGGGCATGGTGGAAGATTGTTTAACACACCCATGAACATCATGGTGGTAAATTGTTAAACCTCCCATGTTGAGGCATAGTGGTAGATTGTTTGACCCTTCTATGACTAGTTGATGAAATTATTTCACTGAGGCATCCTATCATTATCGAATCAAATAATAGGTCTTATTATGCTATGATTTATTACCTATCCATTTTATATATTTAAAAATGCTTATCTTCATTTTAAAATTCATTAAATGCTTTTTTTAATTTGTATTTTGTACTAGGAGTATCTTTGGGTAAGAATCAAGAATATAACTATAGGTGGGTGCATGGGCATTCCATTAAGTATTGTACCCTTACATATATATCCACCCTTACCTTTTAATACTCATGTAAACATACTCAAAGATGGGAGTCTTGATTTCAAGGGTGTCTAGAGCGGTAGCTTGATGATGACAAAAGGATGGGTGGTGAGTCTTCCTTCAAATGGCATGTAGTTGCTTAGATTGAATGAGGACGATTAATGAAGAATGATCATTGTTTTGTTATTAATTCAATCTTACAGTTGTACCTTATGAATATGTATAATATGGATGATATCTCTTCTATTGATGAATATTACTAGTAACTATCATGCTTTTATTATTTCTATGAAAGATAGTATTTTATAAAATGACCTAGCTTTGGGTAAATACTTATATCATAGTTCTATTGAACCCCTTTGATAAAATGATATATAACTAAATTATATAGCTTTTGGATGCATATCGTTGAGAAGGATTCATTGTTTTTGGAAATATTCCTTGCCTATATGTCTCCTTTAATAAAACGATAGCATGTTCCATTGTTTAAATCTTTGTTATGAGAAGCTTACCGATTAAGCATTATGTCTCTCATATAGTTAATTATGGTATATATTTATATATTGAGGTTATAAAAGTATTATTCAAAATCAAATACATATATATGAACCTTTTAGTATAAATAACCATATATCCTTTTAGAAATAAAAAGAGTATTGATGTTATTCTGGTTTGAGATTATGTCTTGTGGAAGGTTCCTTGAGATTTAGCATTCAAGTAGATAATTATTGAGAACCTTCCCCATAAAAAGGCCAAATATAATTAAATTAGAGGGTCTTGGAGATTAAACATTGATATTTATCTTTATACATATTGTAGCTACCTAAAACTAGCCACCAATAACCTCCAATTAGGCTTTTGACCAATTCCTGTCAGAAGTGCATAATTTGGCTTAAAAAGACTAAAACATAATAAATGATGTCAACCTATTATATTCAAGTTTTTATTTTAGATAGTGTGTTACTAAATAAGGTAATGAAATTTAGGAATCACCTAACTTTGATTAGATCATTTTGAGTTAAAATGACATTTTTGCACCTGTGTGCTCTGGATTGTACTTTTTTATCAATTTTCTTGTACACAACATGTGACTTTGTTGTTTTGTGTTTAGAACATCATAAATGGGATAATGGATCCAAAACATCTATAATCACCTTCCAATTCCAATCTAAGCAAATTTTGAACTAATAATATGACAATTTGATTAATTTTTGTATCAAAGTCTATAATTTGCATAAAAATTGTCTAATCATGTTTAAAATATAATTAATTCAAATCGTGAGCCTAATTAAGAATTCCATGGAGATTTTTCAATAATTATTTTTGGAAATTAATATTTAATATCTACATCATCAAATGACATCCTTTTTATGAGTTGGCATCCACAAGCCATAAATGCATAGAATATTAGGATTAAACCTTCTCATGCCTTATAAATGCCTCCCATGCCTCTTAAATGCCCCTCTATCTCAAATATTTATGGGATATATTTATAAATTTAATTACATAATTGGATTTATTCATTTCCACACATCTCAATCTTGATACGGATGGTCATGGTTATTCCTAAATGATTTTGAAAATCTATAAATAGAAGAGCCATGAACATGAATTTGAAGATAAAAGATATTTCAGTTAGTGTTATAATTCTAAATTTTTAAACTAAGACAAATCCATAAGCCACATGGTGCCAAGAGGAGGTGGAGGATAGCCAAGCTCCATTGTAATAGACCTTTTAAAGCACAAAGTTGAGGACGCCACTTCAACAAGATATTTAGAGCATCCAAAGAAGGTGAAGGATTTATTTGTCTTTAAATTATAGTTGTGGTTCTCATTTGGTTTTGTTAATATGCTCTTCCCTTGAGATAGGCTTAGGGTGTTAGCTTAGTGTGTTCATTATTTGGATTTGATTTCATTCACTAACACCATACTAATCTCCCCTATTACAATCTTATATTCATAAATGACACACCCGATGGGACAAAACACATCCCATGCATGAAGATAATTATACAATTTTAAATTCTTCATTTTGATTATTAAAACTATTCAAATTTAGTATTCTAAATTCATTTGGCCAGATGTTTATCTTCACAGGTTTACATAGAGACCATCAATGGTCAGGGGAACCATTGATGGTTGAGTAAACCATCGATGATCAGAAGACAATTGATAGTTAGGACCACCATCTACAATAAATTATAACCATCGATGGTCACTATGTTTTTCTTAAAAACATAAACCTAAGAGCTAATAGGCCATTATCAAATATGTGGTTTGGGGTCATATGGACTCTATTTTTTATGACTTTTTTTAAACCACTTCTTTTCTCTTAAATTTTTAGAATATGATATCAATTTAGCTTCAAGTTGCATAGATTTTTCATAACATTTTGAAAATATTTTTAAAATTTTCTAATCTAATGTATTTATTTTCTTGAGGTTTTGCCTTTGGGTTGACATATTTTTACCCTTCAAAGTTGTTTATCTCATTTGAAAAAAATGCTTCAAGGATAAACAAAGTGCTAGACTTTTTATTGTAGGATCTACCTAACAAAGTGACAAAACAACTTAAATAAGTCTTTTCACACTCTATTTTGATGTATAAAACAAACTAGGAATCCTTCATTTTGGTATTTAAAGGAACTTTTTAGGGCGTTTTATTAATTATGTCTTGTGGTTTCCTTCAAAGTTTGTATTTAATAGTTACTTAATTAGTTTTGTTTGGAAAAAATAAATATGTTGCATGTATGCTCTCCCATCTATCCCCTTTAGTAAACTTTTGGGATCAAAACCACCATCTTTACGGTAAAAATCCTTAGTCAAAGGAGTGAAAGATAAGTTGTCAAGGCTCTCCTTAAGGACCCACATGGATTGAATAAAATACAAGCAACCTTTAAATATATTTCAATTAGTCTTTTATTTCTTGCATCTTGGCTTGTGAGTGGGCCTTCATTACCTCCCATGAGTTCTTTAGGGAAGCTTTGGCCTAGGGCTTCATCTCTCGACATTGTCTTCAACTTATCTCTATGGGGAGGTATATAAATTGGGATCCCCTCACTAAGATGATCATTTGAGTGGTTAAACCATCTTTGTTAGTAGAGGCTAAGCCTGGGATGTTTGAGCATGTTGGGCATTTCACTACACTAAGCAAGTGATGGATGTAGTGGTTGTAAAAAGGGTAAGACATTTTCACAACAAACCATATAATGTAGACCCAAATGATGTGCACTTATTTTGTATGCTAATGTGAAATTCAAATATATTTTATCCATCTATAATGTTTGAAAACCAATTAGTTTTATTCAACCCCACTTTGACATACCCTTGGTAAGATTTGGATGATTATACTTAGTATATTTTGGTCATTTTTGCTTGGTATGTTTTGAGACTAAAACTAATGTGTTTCTTTATAAACTATGTCAAAACCAATTTTTTTATACATCAATCTTTTATTTAAAGAGGCATTATGTTGGCCATTTTACACCATACTTGTGCCTTGAAATTTTTGATAAACTTGTTTGTGTGTGTGTCATTTGAGTTGAGGAGGGTAGTTTTATGCCGCCCAAAACATGTCAAACCATTTTTCATTTAAATATTTGAAACATAACATTGATCAAATCATTAGATCATGCTAACACCATTATGTTGCTCAATTTGTTTCAAGACTTGTTTACCATTTTACTAGAACCATTGTTCAAAACCATGTCACATATGCCACTTGGACCTTGTTTATACATCATCATGTTATCCAATCTTGTCTAGCTTATTTTCTCAAATCCTAGTCTTCAACATTGAGTTTACAATTAACCTTGTCAAGTTTGGATTTAAACATTGATTTATTTCTATTTAGGACTTAATTCATGGAGATGATACATAGATCTTTCTCTTTTGGGTTACATAACTATGGTTAATCGATTACCTAAATTTGAGGACTATTGATTATTTATGCCTTTATTTGGGAGAACACAACCTTTATACAAAAGCCTTTTTCCTTATGACTAATGCCAACTAATCATATTTATGTTTTATTCTATGTATTAGGTCTATGCCAATGTTGTTTTAAACTTGTTAGATTAAATCAAATCAAATTATACTTTGTTTTAAGTATAGCATTTTGAAATTGTGTTTGGCCAAAAATCCTAGTAGATCATGTTTGTTTGAGCCTAGATTTTGACTTTGCATTTGGACAAAAGACCTAGTGATGCTTTCCCTTTCCTAGTTTAGACCTTGTTTGTAACACTTTGACCTAGAATTTTGACATGCTAGTTTTTATTTAGATGCTTGACATTTTATGTGTATGAAATTTGATGTTAAACTATTTTGGAGATACAGCTCCACTTTCAAACCATTTTTGAGATATAGCTCCACCCTTTTGACCAAGTTAGATAAAGTTTGAGCCACTTATCCTTTAGACATAGTTTTTTAGAGTTGGTAAAACTCTAAGCCATTTTGTTTTATTTCTTTCATTGTTTATGTATATATATCTAGCTACACTTATGGTGGAATCACAAACAATATAAGTTATGATTGAATGGTTGCACAAAATCTGACTAGAAACCCCGACAGAGATAGATTTTATAAGGAGTTTTATTATTCTCCGTAAAATAATATAAATGGGGAACATAGTCAAAATCTAAAAAATCCAAATCATGTTACTGACTCTGATGATATGGTTTATGAGGAGGACTTGGATGCTTTGGCTTATGTGAGTAATAAGGGTCCAACACATCATACCATTAATATTCTAAAACCATAACATCACACCATTCCCATACCAGGACCTCATCATTTGGATTTTGAGAGAAACCATGATCCATAACACCACTTCATCATTTCAAGACCTCATCCTTTTCTTTTTCTGAGAAACTAGGCTCCAAAATTAACCTTCATCATTCCAGGACCTAGTACTTTAGATTGTGTGAACAACTAAGCTCCACAACAAACTATTGTTACCATTTCAAGACATAATCCTTTGTCTCATGTGAGTAATCATGATCCCTGATGTCTTATCATTATCTAACCATATGCCATTTCTCATCGAATACCAATCACATCAAAACCTCAATCAATCTAATTATTTGAAGACCAAGTTGTGTTCAAAATTGGTATTTTCTAACTCAATAGAAATTAAGGCCATAAGAACCAACCATTTGTGATAAGTCAACCTATGATGAATCACCTTTAAATCCTATACCTATTATCAAGGAGTCTCACACTGATGAGCCAATATTTATTGAGTCACTTCTTAATGATTATAACTACTTTTGGACAAATCATTACCTTATTCATGTATCTGTTTTTTAAGAGCCTCCTATTGACAAGCTAGTCTTTCACTAGTTGTCTCTTGACCTTTTTACCATTTTAGAGGAGTCTCACTTTGATAAACTAGTCTTTATAGAGCCCATTATGCCATCATAGGTCATTACCTATTTGATACCAAACATTCAACAAGACATCATTGTAACAGAGTACCCATCGGATGAAGAATCAACATTGGAGTTAGGTTATATTCTTGAATTGACATTATATTTAGCATCAAAATCAGAATCAACATTAGTCTTAACATTAGATTTAGAGTCTTTTAAGTCAGAATTAGATTCATAAATAGAATAATTCATGAATGTTCCAATATTGGTTACACATGCCTCATAGATTAGTTTGAATACATTTGTGATCCTTTTATGGTTTTTGAGGATGATTAATTCAACATTGCCACATGTTCAATTACCTTTTATGAGTTTTATGTAGCTATCCCCTATTCTATTACCATCAACAAACATAGCCATATTATTAATATTCCATCTCCCATATGTGTCGATTGGGATTTAAAAAGTCACATGTTTTAAACTCCATCCATGGAAACATATCAATTGGATAAGAAAAAGGAGGCCAAGACCAAATTCATGTAGTAGAACACTCTCTTAGTGAAACATTTTTAAAGGTGCTAAGGTACATGTAAATTTCAAACTCAACGTCTTTTAGTGAAACATTTTTGGAAGCACTAGAAGACAATCAAAGTCAAAATCAAATGTTCATTAGTAAAACCTTATTAAAGGTGGTATGGGAAAATCAAGACAAATTAACTGGTGAAAACCTCATTGAGGTGCCAATAGCTGAGCACAAAATTCCATCATTGCTTAATGAATACAAAATCAAAGAAAAAATCAAAATAACTTCCAATCTATAACCTAATTAGATGGTATATAATCTGAAGCCCAAATAGTAGAAAAATCTAGGGGTCTTATCAAGAGAATATTCAATAGTCTTTGGCCCCACCACATCTAAAGTTATGTCAGATATGGCATCAAAAACATTATGTGACTAAAAGTCCTGATATTCCTTTGTTTCCCAACCATTACACATTTCATTATCATCCACCATTCCATTTCACAAATAAACCTACCATCCATTATTTGTTCTTACCATCTTTAACCACATTTTCATTTGTAGAGGCTACAAATAGACCTTTTCTCAATTCTTGAAGGAATCAAAATCAATGACTAATGAAGATAACAATGACATTTTTGACATCCAAATCTACAACTAGTTCTTGATAGAATAACTATTTAGATGAGGTGTGGGATACCAATTAACATGATTGACTATTTTATTTATATAATTTGATGATCATGATGTGCATATCCACTTTATAATGAATAATAGAATCCAAAACCATACCCAATCGATAAACATGTACCATGCCATTTAATTTCCCATTTTCATTTGCCATATCCATTTTCTAATGTCACTTATCTTAGCTAATTACCCCATTGCTTTGGGTTAATCCTCTTACCATTTTATCCAATCTATGAAAAATCATCATTATCCTAAAGTAAGACCATTTCATTTTACCACATGATTCCTATTTAGACAAAAACATTTTTTTAGTTGTCTTATCCAATCCTATTTTGATCTTGGTTACTTTGGTTCTTCTTGCACTTTTTGTGAGGGGATTCTGATCTAGTTTACATAATCAATCAAATATATGTTTACAATGATAGTATATGAAAGTATTGTGATAGTTTATCTATCAAGATATCTTTCATTTTCCATCCTATATCAAGTTTGTTTATGTGAGCTTGATTATAACTGGCTATGGGCAAATTACTGTATGTCTGATCTTGTGACTAATTATAACACCTGTTGGGAAATTAGTATCATTGATCTAATCTAGTATATCCTACTAATAACCACATATGGGAAAACTATGGGAAACACTTGTTTATCATGCATTAAAACATCATCTTGCCATTATTGTTTTCATTTGACTATCCATCTACCAAATTTGAAAAATTATTGTTACTTTGTCAAGTTTCTCCCTACCTTTTTTGTGGATAGAATTATTGAGAATTGAAGTCATTTTTGGACTATGTGGGCCATGTTCAATTCATGTTGATGTCACCTTAGTCCCCTTTTCCATGTGTTCTTGACATTTTATGAGTAATCTAAGCCAAACACTATCACCTTTTTGTGAGTAAGTATCTTGTCATTCTCTAAGGAGTTGAGATACCTCAAAATTCCAAAAAAAATCATAATATTTCAAAAAATGAAATACATTTGTCTTGTTTAATCCTAGTCAGTTATTTTTGATTTACCTTGCCAAGACATGGTCATTGTAAGGATGCTTTATTTTACTTTTATTTTAAAGATTTATGTTTTTTTTTAATTCTTTTGTTTTCTATTTATTTTTTCATTTACCTAGCTTTTTTCTTTTAGTACTACTTCCTCCTTTCAGTTTATATGTATTCATTAGGTGATTCCTTTAGAATATTATTCTTAAGTCTATCCATATTCATACATCAATATTGTCATCATGGTTTTTATCATTAGTGTATTATTTTTTGGTGTTTATTATATCAAAAGACAATCCTTATACATATTTTGATATAGTACTAATTGTGTTTTATCATGATGCCTACCATCACATGCTACAACAAAAATCAGCTAGTCTATAATCAATAGAGTTGTATAAGTTTCTCCTTGGAAACTTGGTAAATCCTCCCATCCCATCTTGATCAAATCAACCCATTAAACATTTTATTTGTATTTTTGGTGTTTATTATATCAAAATACAATCCTTATACATATTTTGATATAGTACTAATTGTGTTTTATCATGATGCCTACCATCACATGCTACAACAAAAATCAGCTAGTCTATAATCAATAGAGTTGTATAAGTTTCTCCTTGGAAACTTGGTAAATCCTCCCATCCCATCTTGATCAAATCAACCCATTAAACATTTTATTTGTATCAATACTAATAAGGACAAGCATCTCCACATTGGTAGGTATAAATGAATCATTTCCAATGATCAGTCTCATTATTCTATCCATATTTTTCATCACTTTGCATCCTTTTATGCCTAGTTGTTTGTGGCTTCTTTAGTCAATAGAGCATCGTATCTACATTTTCATCCGCTCATCTTTGATATATATTCTAGGTTATATCCTTGAGTTATGCTTGTTAGTCATCTCTAATTGGAGAACAATCATATTTATCCAATCCAAGTCCTCTTAATGATTATAACCACGTATGGACAAATCATTATTTTGACTTTTATTCTTGATTATAAGCACCTTTAGTAAAATTACTACCTTTTAAATCAATACATGCAAGAATTTATAATTTGGATTACTCTCAACCACATGTTAATTCCACCCTTTCTCTTGCTTCTTTTTTAGGGACCATACATCGACATATGTGATGGCCACTCTCTCTACGGGGCATCATCATAGGATTTTTAAACACCATTTGGGAGTTTAGTTCTTCAATCATCATATTTTTTTCGCATACAGGACCTTTATCATTATTTTAGAAGACATTTCTATGCCTATGTCTTACAACATCTTCCCAAATAGGGGCAAACTATAGACACCTAAAACTAGCCATCGATAACCTCCAACTAGGCCTTTAGGCAATTCCTATCAAAAGTACACAATTTAGCTTAAAAACACTAAAACATGATAAATGATGTGAA
Organism: Torreya grandis; assembly: GCA_037957365.1. Taxonomy (NCBI): domain Eukaryota; kingdom Viridiplantae; phylum Streptophyta; class Pinopsida; order Cupressales; family Taxaceae; genus Torreya; species Torreya grandis. The sequence goes on along the minus strand of JARHVA010003393.1, from coordinate 382,761 downwards.
CCTGTTATATTCAAGTGTCAATTTTCACTAGAGTGTCACTAAATGGGGTAGTGAAATTTATGAAATAGCTAACTTTGATCCGATCATTTCGAGTTAGAATGACATTTTTGCACCTAGGTGCTTTAGATTGTTCTTCTCTATAAAATTTCTTGTATGAAACATGTGACTTTGCTATTTTGTTTTGATAAAATCCTAAATGGGGTAATGGATCCAAATCATCTAGCATTTCCTTATAATTCCAATTTAGTCAAATTTTGAGCCAATAATTTGACATTTTGACCAATTTGTTTAATTTGTGCACTAAGGGCCAAAATTTACATCAAAATTACCTAATAATGTTTAAAATATAATGAATTCAAATCATGATCCTAACTGAGGATTCCATGGAAATTTTTGAATATTTATTTTTGGAAATGAATGCTAAATATCTACATTATCAAATGACATCATTTCTATGGGGTGGCATCCACAAGCCATAAATGCATAGAATATCAAGATTAAACCCTCCCATGCCTCATAAATGCCTCACATGACTCTAAAATTCCGCTATATATCAAATATTTATGGGGGATATTTATAAATTTAATTACATAATTAGATATATTAATGGCCACACATCTCAATCTTGAGATGGATGATCATGGTTATTCTTTAATATTTTTAAAAATATATAAATAGAAGAGCCATGAACATGAATTTGAAGCTATCTTGGTGTAAATTTATAATGATAAATCTATTCCAAAATACATAATAATTATTTTTATAATACCAAATTTTTAAACTAGTCCAATGCCACAAGCCACATGGTACCAAGAGGAGGTGGAGGATAGCCAAGATCCATTCTAATAGACCTTTTGAAGTACAAAGCCAAGCAAGAGACTTCAATAATCTATTTGGATCATCTAAGGAAGATGAAGTATTTATTTTTATTTATATTCTTTTAATGTTTCTCATTTGGTTTTGTTAAGATGCTCTTCCCTTGAGATAGGCTTAGGGTGTTGGCTTAGTGTGTTCTTTGTTTGGATTTGATTTCATTCACTAACACTAATCTCCCCCTATTACAATACTATCTTCACAAATATTAATAAGAATATAACTTGATCCCTATTTTTGAGTAAAGTAAATTTATCTATGTATGCATGCTACAATAATAATCTTCCAAAGAATAGACTAGTCAACTTGTAGAATTGAGTAACTTCTTAAGAGATGATTAGCTAGATTGAGATTTCCTAGAGGTTTTATGTTAGTTTACTAAACCAATGAGAATATTGGTTTAGTATCAAGCTAATTTATTATGTGAATGTAGGTACCTCAGGCATAATATTATTGCTTCTAAGGAAGGTAGGTGTAGCTTTGGAAATGTTAATGGTGGTGCGCTATTATGTAAAATATTTTGTTTTGCCTACTCCTAGTTGTCCTAAACAAATTCTATTTATGTCAGACCAAATGTTTATACCATTTTTTATTTTTCAACTTAGTAGTAATATTTTACCTTACCATATTTCTAATTTCTATATGGTTTAGACTTAGTCAAAGTTTATGTCAACTATTTTTTATGTTTGGATTAGCTATTGATGCTTTGGCTTTTCCATCATCTTATTGCCCTAGTCATATAATCTTACCAACTAAATCATTCACTTGTGTTTTTTCCTTACTCATTTGTCTCTTTGGGATTATCTTTAATTTCTTTCCTTAGTTAAGTTTTTTACTTTTGTAATGTCGGCTAGATAATGCCATATGGCATCATTTTAGTGACTCAAAGATATAAAGTGATGTTTAATGGTCCAACGCCTCTAGGATGTAAATAAAATTCTACATGTTATATTTACAGAACTTAAAACCCCAAGAGTATTTAACCATTAGGCCAATCATATTATGCCTCTGAGGTCCTGAGGGCTTGAAAGAGTACAACGTGGTAGCTTTTTAGAGCTTAGAACCTTAGTACTAATAAGCCTTCAAGAGATTCATATAATGACTTTGATGTCTCAATATCCCTAAAGGATATCATGTGCTAACTTCTTTAATAACCTTATCAATATTAATACTTTGGGCTAATACCCAATGAATTTGAGGCCTTAATGTCTGAGGAACTACCATGTGTTGGTGTATCAGGTATAGAAGATAGGAGGAATTAGAGATTAATGTTGGACTTGGGGTCTAACAATGGTGGCATATGGCTCATCCATAACATCTAGTGTGAATAAGTATATCCATAACCACCATGTGTATTTCACTACATCAGTGGTCAATAAGGCTAATTTTGATGGTTATTTCAATGCCCTACTGTAGTATATTTTGGCATTATCCTATAAATGTATTATTGAACATTTAGCTAAATGATTAGGATTTTAATCTCATAGGTAGTGGCATGAACATATTATTTATAATATTGGCATTCAAAAAACACTATATTGTGTACTTTGATTGTTATGTTTTTCATATGTCATATATTACTCTATGAATGATTGTGTATAACATGGTTGTATTATGTCTATTTTAAGGGGTAAAAAGGGCATGATAAAACATATTTATTTAAAAATTTATATTTTTTGTGTTATTTTAAAATATACCCTTCATTAGTTTTTAGTCTATAAGTAATAGGACCAAGGATGAATTTGATGAGCTAAGAAACCAACCATTTTATGGTGTACTTGGCTTCTGTATCATGTGTATAATCTAGTTTAATCATTAGGTCACCAATATTGAATGTGCATACTTTGACATTTTTTCTATCTTATTACTAGATGTGATATTTTTATTAGAGGTTATGTTGTAAGGTGACCATATGTCATTCATTAAGGAAATCTAAAGAATGGAGATAGTCTTCACATTATTCCTCATTCGGAATGACACCATGAAGAGAAATGTGTAATGATGATAACTCAACTTCTAAATGTAATACTGATTTAGAACTATATACTAATGAAAATGGTGTTTCCCCAATGGTAATATGTATCTTAGTATGATAATCCTAAAGTGAATGATGAATTTGTCAATGCCAACCAATACATGATTCTCTAATAGTAATTTATAATACTTTGATAAGTTTTTTTTTGGTGGATTCTACTTTGCCATTGTCATGAGGGTGATAAGGTGTTGATAACTTGTGCATAATTTTTTTATTTTAGAGATACTTATTTCATGTCTTAGTTTCTAAAATTATTATCATTGTAAGTTTTCATGGTATAGTGAATTATAAAATGAAAAATGGTCTGATTGAGAATAAATTTGGAATTGGTAATAACAATAATGTTAATAAGTAGGGATGGTTTTCACCGACTTGGAAAATTTTTTAGTGGTAGTGATAATGCATACATGACCATTTTATGGACTAGGTAATTTGTTGATGAGATATAATACCCACATAGATAATGGCCAAGGACACTCCAAGGTTTGGACTTTTGCCAACGGTGAGTGAATGAGATCATCATGAATTTGATAAGGATTATTAATTTTATAAAAATTAATGGAATCTTTTTCATGAGTTGGTTGAAACTAACCCATGTACAAGTATTTGTAGGTTATGGCATGACCACTAAAGTGACCTCTATATATGCCTCCATTTGCTTCAACAAGACTTCTAACTTATTATGGAATTAAATAATAAATTAGGGTATCTTATATGTTATGGTAATATAGGGTATTATATCAAATTCCATGTTTTTATGTATTTTTTTTTGTGAATTTGAGTATTTTCATTAGAATATACTTTTAGAGGGTAAGTATGATGCTCAATTAATTGGATGATATTTTTATACCATGAGCTTTGTCAAAAAGTGATAATTTATATGTGAAAATTTAGATCATAATTTTTATTTTTTATATAATAAGGTGACTTCCTCATTTGGATAAGGAAGTAGGAGTCATAAAGAACTTGATGAGATGAAATAATGAAGCTAATAAACTAAGAGCATCAACAATAAAATTTTAATCTCATACAATTGGTTCAATGGTAAATGAGGAAAATTATTTGGAAAACTTAGTTGTAATTTGATGGTATCTAATAAGTTTTTCACTTTGACATTGAAAATATCCACTAGCTTGATGACATTTGAGTTATGACTCACCTAAATCATGTATCTATGAGATGTCTAGATCTATTGTAACTTACATGCCTAGTATAAAATTTTCATATTTATCCATATTATTAGTGAAATTAAAGGTTAATAAAAATTATAGATGTATGATTTTACAATATATGTCTATTAAAACAATGGTTTACCCAACTCTTTAAAGGCATTTTGCACCATTGAAGTGAAGTGTGCAACTATCTTCATGCAAGTTACTTGTAATTTATAGGAATTCTTCAATGATTGATTTATTTATAATGGTAGCATGTAAAGGGTTCATTTCATCATGGTTATTTAGATGTAGATCATCAGTGATGTTATGGAAATAAAATTTGAGTGAGATTGCTTTGTTATGACCTTCAATATAAAGAATATCTTCATTAGGAGTATATTGAAGGTTATTAATGTAGGATGGATTACAAAGGTTGTTAGTCATGAATTAGGAAATAAATCCAATAAAATGTATAAGAAACTAAAAAAACAAAGCTAACTTATTCATGTAGGGTTTATTAATGATAATGAAGAATAAATTGAAAGAAGGAAATACTAGTTACCTTCCCAAATCAATTCCACCATCCAAGAGCAGCTCCAAGTGTGTTCTCCCCTTGATCTAATGGTATTATCTTTTTCAACAATGGATTCTTTACTCATCCATTTCACCAAAAACACTACTCATAACCTAGGCTCAATAGAATAAATATCTAATTAAGCCTATCAAATGAATCTTCCAAATAAAATAAATGATCAACACAAAAGGATGTGGAGATAATTCAAAATTATAACTCTAAAATTTTTAACTTAAGAAATGGTGTTATATGCCCTTCAATTTATATATTTTGGAAATGGTCTAAGATTAACCATGACCATCCATCTCAAGATTGAAATGTATGGCCATAGATTAATCTAATATTTGGAATTAAATCCATAAATAGCCTCATAATGATTTGAGAGGAAGGGCCATTAATTATGCATATGTTCCCATAATTTAGATATTTTGTACATTTATGTCTTCTAGATTCCACCCCATAGATGATGTCACTAGGTAATGCAAATATTGGGAATCAATTTTCAATATTACAATAATCAATAATTTCCATGGAAAATCCACTTAATCTCTTGATTTTAAGTAATTAGCATCAAACAAGATTAATCAATATTTACGTAATTCTTTGGAAATTGGTCCTCAATTAATCAAAATGGTCAAAAAGTTATATTATTGCGTTGTAATTTAACTAAGGAAGAATCAAAAGGTAATATTAGATGCAATGTAACCATATTACCATTCCAGATGTTTCCAATACAATATAACAAAAGTACATGATGTGTACTAACAAATTATAATAAAAGAGTGATCCAAAGCCCAAAAAGGTGAAATCATCATGTTGACTCAAAATAAATTGATCAAAGTTAGGAATCACTTAAAATGCATTGCCCCATTTAGGGATATATTGGCCTAAATAGAAACTTGTATATCACAAGTTTGAGCAATTTAGCAAATTTTAAGTGATTTATAACTAAATTGGGCACTTGAGTGCAATTTGATTAAGATTGAAAACTTCAAAAAAAATAATGTTAGGAATTAGATGTTTACATTTTCCCTATGTTTGAGAAAGAATAGTGATACATTCAGGTGAATAAACATCTTTTCAAAGAAAAGAGTTGTCAAGAAGAAATGGAAATGAGCCATGATGCCCCCTTAAGAGGAAATACTAGGAGGAAAGAGAAGGATGGACTTTTAAAAAGAGAGGGACAGTGAGAGATTAACCTATGGAATAGATCACATCTAGATGATCTAATGCTTACAAACATGGTTACCATCAATGATAAAAATATATTTAGAGGTATAATGGGGCCCAAAGATGAGGGAAATGGGAATAATTCAATCTAAACATGTAAGGGACACAATTTGAATGCACCAAATTTGAGAGCGTAAGCTACATGCTTTTGGCATTAATTAATCCCAACACAAGTTAAACACTAAAACATTACCATCATAGCCAAAAGTGTGGAGATCTTAAAATTAGAGGAAAAAGATAATGTGGTCTCTAAAAAGAGATGATAATAATAAGTGCCCTAGTAGAGAAGATTTGATTGTGATAAGATCATTTTTCCCTAATAGGGTAATATTGATCATTGATAAATAATAAATAATGGCTTGCCCTTATAAGGCTAATTTAGATTTGTTAATCAGTTCAAATTTTGTGCCCTAGCATTGGAAAATTGGTAAGCAATTAGCTCAAGGATATAGCCTAATAAATAGATTATATATGAGTGGGTGCAAACATAGATGTGATGGTATAATGGCTTAGAAAAATTCATAAAAAAACAAGTATACGAGAATGCACAAAGTAATGAAATAGATGAAAAGAAGAATAAATATGGTTGAGCTAACCCAAGATATGTCATGTATCCAAGCACTGCTTACATAGTCTAAATTGACCTCAATCTAATGTAGTTCACCTAAGATTGGGAGAAAATGGAATGAGGGATGATGAAAAATGGCCAAGAATTGATTAAACTCATGATGTATGTGAAGAGATGCATGTCTAAGTATTTAGTCAAGTGTTAAACCTATTGAGCTTAGTTTATGCATAGTGATCTTGAGATCTATTCAATGGATCTATGTTGATGTTAAGACTCGAATCTAGATCACAAAGTGATTGTTATTGTAAAATAAATTAGGCATCATAAGTATGAATAACTCACAATTACATGGAATTTCAAATGTGTAGATCTGGTTCAAATATGAATACCTATAACAAAATATAATGGTAAACATTAACCAAAACCAAAGTTACAGCTATTTACATTTAAACAAAAATGAAAAAAATAAATAAAAATATAAACATAATTGAACCTAACTTAAAATCAAGATATGAACAATAAAGATTTAAGTAGGAATAAAAATGTTTAAAACCAAAAAGAAAGAACATATTAAAAACATGAGATCAAGATATAAGTAATCAAGATCTATGTGAATCATCAAGATTCTCTTTAAAATAAAAGAGAAAACTAAAAACATAAAAGGAAACAAAAGACCAAGGTGAGATGATAAGTAATAAAAAAATGAGAAGAAATTAATGAAGGGTTTATAAATCATTATAAAACACCAATAAAACTCAAATAAACACACACAAACAAAAACCAAGTTAGTGTAGTTTTAAAAAGATTGTCCATGCACGTGTAGTAAAGGCATTACTTTCTACTATAGTGTAACAAAAATAAGGACACAAAGTTGTTCCCCAATTATAGATGAATAATATTAGAAGACATGGGAGAAGAGAGGAAAAGGAAGGGGTTTGATGAGCTGACTCTAGATATATAAGACAAGTGGAAATTACCTGCATAGTACCATGGATGCATGTTCTAACATGAAATTTAAGGCAAATGTATTTCTCCTAAGAAGTGGGATATAATAGAAATATTATAATAATAATCATATGATTAATGTTTTAGAAGAAAAGGGGACAAAATAAAATAGATGAGACAAAAGAGAATGGTCTTTCAACTAAAAAGTAGGTGAGATGAAGGAGAACGATCTTGAAAAATGGCAAGCATGTGGAATAATTACTTGAAAAATCACAAGAATGTGAGGATCAAAATTTACAAAACCATAAGATAATGCTTTTGTCCTTTTTTGGATCATTTTCTAATGTATTTAGTGTTTTTGGGATTAAAAATATATACAAGGGAGAAACCAAATAGTCAAGGAGATGTTCGTTCAAGAGCAGAAGTAATAATAAATAGCTAATCTAGATGCAATGGAAATCATGGAAATAATCAATGGACTAGGTAATTATATAAGAGATCTAATAAAAACTAAAGCTATATGGAATTTCACATTCTTAAAAATCAGTGAGAGCAAGGGTCCTAAGAAGACAACAATGTTCACCAAAGAGAAACAAATAATGATAAAATAATGTGCAATGTAAAATGAATCTCAAGAACCATGTAGCAGGTAAACATCTTGAGATAAAAAGATGTATTTATTCACTTGCTATATAAGAAGTTGTAAAATATTGTTTTACATGAATTGCTTTGTAGAACTAGCATTGAAGGTGTTCATAATGTTGATGAGACATAATCAAGATCATAATTGGCAGAGGGACAAATGTCTTTAGGTTAAAACAAGCCCAAGACATGACAAATAATAGGGTTCTCAAAGAGAATGGTATAAAGAATATTATCTAATAGATGGATGATTTAGGGTGGGATAAAAAATTTAGTTATTGAGGATAAATGTCCAAATAATATGGTTCTCAAAGAGAATGGCATTGGTTAGGACAAAATATGTTCAAAGTACCAATAGTCAAAAAGATTTAACTATCTACAGGTGTGAAAGTAATAGGGATAATGTGAGAGTAGTCCAAGGTAGTATAAAATGGTAACATGAAATTACTTTAGCACAAGTTTTCCCCACATAAGGGGTATTGTAGATAATGGTTTGAAGATGTTCATGTGTAGAACCTCTTAAGGTGCATGATGTTCATGGGCTCTAGAATTTCTTTACCATTCAATTTAGCCAATTGATATTAACTTGATCCATAATTTACCATGATAACAAATGGTCCCAACCAATTATCTTGGAGCTTAACTTTATTCTTGCATTTAGCATTTGTGTTATTTTGTTTCTCTCTCAAGACTAAATCACCAATTCAAACTCCATTAGGAGAATGTGCTTATTGTAGCTTCACCAAAATCTATTCTTATAGGCCCATAAGTTTTCAAGGGTATCCAAATGATCTCCATCAAGAAGTTCTAGTTATTGTAGACTTGAGAATCTATATTCCTCATCATCTTCAATATGATCCATCAATACTCTTAATAATGATAGATCAAACTCTATCAGGATAATATATTTTGTGCCATACACAAAGGAGTATGAAGTGGTTCCTATTATAGTTTGATGATTGGTTCTATAATCCCAGAGGGTAGGAGAGATTTGTTAGTGCCAATTATAACCAAAATCATCTATAATATTATTTAAAATTGATACAATGGTTTTGTTTGACTCCTCAGCTTGTTTGTTACCTTATGGGTTATATGGTGTGCATTTCTTGTAATTAATCTTGAATATTTCATATATGTCTTTCACATCTCTATTTACAAAGGATCTACCATTATTATATATAAGGCAAGCTAGGGTGCCATATCGATAGATGATATAGTAATGGATGAATTTGGCTATTTGCATCTTGGTGACATATTTGAGAGGAATGAACTTAATCCACTTAATAAACTACTCGATAGTAATCAGGATATGCTTATAGCAATCTAAAGATGATGGGTTTATTTTCCTAATGAGACTGAGGCCCCATGTTAATAATGACAATGTTATTATGATTGGTTGTAGAGGTAGATAAGGTGTATGTATCAAATTTCAATGTTTCTAACATGGAATGCACTTCTTTACATAATTGTAAGCCTTAGTCTCCATTTTCAGCCAATAATAGCCTATTTTGAAGAGCTTATTTTCTATGACTACACAATTGGTGTGGCCCTCACACATTCCTTCATGAACCTCCCTCAACACCATCTTGGATTCTACTAAAGATAAACAAAGAAGAAGTGTTCCATCATAGCCTCTATGATAAAACATGCTTCCAAGGAGGGTATAACATGATAAATGGTGATGGAATAGTTTCTATTGATTATGTGATTGGTCGACTGGTAAAATATGATCATAGAAGTAGTTATAAAAATCTTAGAACCATGTTAATTTAGGTGGGGGATTGGTACTAGTAATGGAACATACCCTTTTTGAATTTGATATAATATGTGTAGGCTGAAGAAGGTTTTCAATAAAAAAATGATACTCTTTAGAACCACTCTCAATTTGTATCATGGAACCAATCGTTGCCATTCTATCAGTTGATCTATTGTTAGCCCTCAAAATTTTTTCAAACTATAGATATTTAAAATGACCTTTGAGATTATCAATAATTTGTTTGTAAAGAAAAATATTATCATATTTGGTTCGATACTGATCAATTTTATGATTGATGATTATTTGGGAAACACCATAAAATTTTAAATTTTGAATATTCCACTATATAACAAGGTGAAGCCCTTCAATTGATGATTCATACTCAGCCATATTATTCATACAATGAAATTGTATATGAAATGATTTGGGAATTAGATCCCCCTAAGGTGTAATCAAGAATATGAAAACACTATATCCATGGGTTGTAAAGGATCCATCAAAATATAGCTTCTATTGTGATACTTGTTCTATTTATATAATAGAATCATATAGAAAATTGAATTTAAATGTCCAAGTATCTATGATATGGGAATATAAAATTTAATTAGAAATAACCTGCCCCTTAATTTTTTTATGATTTTGATACTCAATATCAAATTGAATTAGTATCATAACCCATTTATCTATACATCCTTGAAGAGTTACTTTGGACAATAAGAATTTGAGAGGGTCCACCTTGGTGATGATAATAGTTTTATTGGTCAGCATATAATGTCATAATTTTTGGGTAGTAAATACCATAGCTAAACATGCCTTCTCAATAGGAATATAATTATATTCATAAGCCACTAAAGTGTGAATTAAATAAAGTACTGTATGTTCTTTATTGTGATCATCATATTGGACCAAAAGTACCCCCAGTACATGCTCTATTGCTGATATGTAAAGAAGCAATGTATATCTAGGGTTTAGAAGTCTCAAGACTCATAGATTGGCCAAGTACATCTTGAATTTCTCAAATTATATCTAAAAAATTTCATCCCATTGAAATGTGTTCCCTTTTTTTAAGAAATGGGTAAATGGCTAGCACTTATATATCAATTGAGAAATAAACCTGCGTATAGATTACATCTTTCCTTGTCGGCTTCATAGTTATTTAATATTTATTTCGTGGAGGTATTTACAAAATGGACTTGACCTTGGTAGGGTCTACTTCAATCCCTATTTGTGATACATTAAAACCTAGTAATTTCCCTAAAATGATGTCAAAGATACACTTCTCAGGACTTAGGTAGATTTTATATTCATGAAGCCTCTCAAAGATTATTCGTAGAACATTAAGATGTTAAAATCATGTTATTGATTTTACAATTATGTCATCAGCATAGTCCTAAAAAATATAGTGAATCATCTTATGGAAGATGATAGTTATGGGATGTTAATATGTAGCTCTAGTGTTATTCAAGCCAAATGGCATAACTTGGTAATGCAATATTCCCCACATAGTGGTGAATGTAGTATTGTGTTGATATTTTTGGGATATCTCGATCTAATTGTATCCAAAAAATCCATCCATTAAGGACATCTCATACCTAGTAGTTATTCCAATGATCATGTCAATGTTGGGTAAAGGAAAATCATCTTTGGGGTACACTTTATTGATATCCCTTAAATCAATAAAAATACATATGCATGAGGTCTTCTTACTCACTAGGAATATGTTGTAAATCCATTTAGAGTAATCTAGTGGTCTAATGAAACCTACTCATAATAGATTTTTTAGTTCTACTTTAACTAATAGGTCAATGTGTGGATGCATCTTCCTCAATTTATGCTTGACTAGTTTGGCATCAGGATGGACAATATGGTAATGCACAACCAAGTATGGGTCTAAGCTTGGCATGTTCGAGTATGCCCATACAAATATGTTAATATAATCCTTAGGAGGGATATAATATGTTCACATTCTACTTCAGTAAGGGAAGATCCAAGGTAAATAATTTTGGGATCCTCATACTTTCCTAGGTTCACTTCTATTATGTTTCCCACAAGGAATGTGGATCCATATTCTAAAATTGTAGGTAAGGTATGATATTGATCATCTTATTCTATTATAGTTAATTAATTTTCATCCCAAATCTCTGGATAATGTGATGAATTTGAATCCACCATCATAGGAGATGGCCAAGTAACAAAAACATCTAGAAACTCAAGAGCAAGGCACTCAAATAATTATTATTTTTTTGAAAAAATGCTTGTACTAGATCTAAAACTTGGGCTAGATGGACCTTCTTCATCTTCAGGGGATGACAAAACTTTCCCACTTGAGAATGCCTAAAATAGGTTTTCACTCGAAGGCTTGTCTTTTTCTTTAATTTTTCCCTAATCAATGAGTAGCTCAAAGAGTGTTGAATATATATATATATATATATATATATATATATATATATATATATATATATATATATATATATATATGTTTCATTTTTAATGTGACCAATAAAGTTTGCCTACTCTCCAATTTAGGAATAAGGATTTAATAAAAAACCAAAGCCTTATTTGTGATTGCCAATGGGAAATCCATCTCATAGGCCCATCTATTTTGTAATTGATTATTCATTTTTAAACTCATCAATCCATATGATTAAATTGTTTTGGTTCTAATTAGCGAGTTAGAGATTTAAAATTCATAGGGAATAATGAATGTTTTATTCAATATGGGAAGCACTAATGATAAAAATATGGTGTTCTACGTTAGGGAGGGAATTGCCACTAGAATAGGTTCTTCATTCAAGATAGGAAGCTCCAATAGTGGGATAAGTTTATGTGTTATGATTGGAATTTCTAATAGTTAAGTTCAAAATCAAATTAAAATCAAATAGGTATTTGTCAATAAGCTCATCAAAAAGGATATAATGGGATGCTATGTCACTCTCAGGAGTCTTGTCGCTAGTCAATTCAAAATAATCACCACCAAAAGTTATGAGGTAACCCCTAGGTGGTATAAATCCAAGACCATGATTCTAAACCTTTCTATAAATTTAGCCAATAATTTCAGCTAGGTCAATCTTGTTTTGTGGGAAGGATAGTTTTTAGATCTAGAACTAGTTTGGTTAGGATGACATAGTAGGAAAATGAAAAAAATAGGTGTATTATTAGTTATGGTCTATTTTATAAGGTGAATTAATTATAGGATTCTATAATCAATTTTTTAATTGATTAAGGAGATAGATAAAAGTAAATTATAATAGTTTTATGTAATGGTATAGGGACAAAAATAATTATAAATCACTAAATATCTTCCCACCCCTTTCATGGTGCATGCTTTAAAACATGCACTTAGAGATATTAAAAATCAATAGGTTCCTATGAGATAGACATAATTGATGATTGATAAATTTTTAAAATATTTTGTGCATACACATGTCCTACTCTAATCTCATCATGTGTTATGTAGTTGTAACATGGGACGGTGCTTCAAGAAATAACATAGAAACACAAAGTTAAGAAAATGAATTTCATATAAAATTTACATTTTTTATTTAAAAATGATTGTAAGGAATGTTTTCTAATAGATAAAAGTATTGTATACATACAGTGACTTAAATATATCATTTAATGGTTGTATATTATATTTTTGGTTTTGATCAAGGAGGGTGCATTAACTTGCTTGGACAAACCCTAAGGATATAAAAACTAAAGAGAAAAAATAATAAAATGTAGGGAAATAAATATAAATCAAATTTACATAATTGAAAAAGTTACTTGGACAATTTATAAGATGGGATGACAAATGATAAGATAGATTAAAAACACTCATAAAAAATGGATAAAGTGAGAGTAATTTGGGAAAATAAAAATACAAGGCTAATAAATGATAAACAAACCCAAGCAAATATACCTTAAGTAAGAAAAGAATTAAACTAGATCAAACCAAGGGCACATGAAACTAAAATAATAGATTCAACATAATGTAAAATAAGTAACACACCATGCTTAAAAAAATATGCAAAAAATAAATTAAAGTAAAAAAACATTGATGAATGAGAAGTAACAATATAAAGTCACTCAACAATGGAAAAATTAATTAAAAAAATGGAATGAAATTATTTTCAAAAAGGGGTGATAAACTAGTTTATAATTTTAAATAAAACTAAGGAAATCCAAGAAGGATACATTAATAGTTTAAGGAAATAATGCATAGTCACTCAAATATGTATATTTTATTCTTAAGATAGATTAAACCAAAACAAACATATTTTGAGCATGTCTAAGAGGAGATGAATAATAGGGATTATATAAGTTGGGAAATATATTTAGAAACAAACTTACCTATCAAAGGGGAATATGAAATGGGTGGTGGGGAAATGTAGGTGACACCAAGGTATAAAATCTTTATTGGAAACAAGAAAATCAAATAAAGATGGAAAATAATAAGAATTTTGAAATTAATGAATATAAATAACTTTCCTTAGATAAACAAATTTGGTTTATGTATTGAAGTATAAATATCATCCCATGAAGGTTATATACATGAAAATTAAAATTGCCCTACTTTTCCATAATGTGTTACCCATTACATAGGACCCCTTACAAATCCATCAGTCTACTATGAATATTATGTACTTGCATGATATAGTAGGTATCATTATAGATAATTTTTAGAGGTTTTATCCTAGTCCACTATCCGATCACACTCCAATGGACCTCAACACTATCACAAGGCCAACTATAGATTTTGATCTTTGACTAGAATAGGATATGTGATTAATAATCATGTCTTTTGATGTGATTTTTACTTTAGATTTTATATATGTTTCCTTTTGTTTCAAAATATTTGAATTTTAAATTTTTATGGATTTTTCTTTCCCTCCTCTATACAGATTTAGAAAACCAAACATGGATGTTAAAAATGACTATCACTAGAAAAAGAAGACTTGATAGCTATGGAAAATAACTTAGAAAGTATGGTGTCTAAGACTCTTGTGTTTACATGTTAAATAATAATGATATATTGAAACCAAGCTTAGTGTTCCCAAAGTGGAATGAAATTATGGGATAATATGAAAACAAATATGAAATGATTGAATTAATTAATTCATACAACAACAAAAAATGTGAACTATGAAAATTATGTTATGACATGAAATGATGATTCTATATCATAAGAAGTAATGTGAGTATAGGGAGACATGAAAAAATAGCTTTGTTTAAAAAACTTAGCATAAAATAAAATAATTATTTTTGAGATTATGAAGTCACAATACATAAACCATTACTTTAATTCTTCATGATAAAAATTAGTTAAAGATAGTTTAACAATTTTCAAAAAAATATACGAGGAAATCCTTGTCGTTTTTGAGGTCTTATATTGAAAATGACAAATAAGAATCCAAATAGGTGAAAATGATGAAAATTAATATAGGAATGTTTTATGAGGAAAGCCTAATCCTATCTAAGTTCTTATAGTACATCTCATAAAAAACTAGATAAATGAAAATAAGCATGTAAAATGACAAATCAATTATCAAGAAGAGATAACAAGATTTGACTAATAAATGAAAGATATTTTATGAGGATGGTTGGGTCCTATCCATGGTCTTAAATTTGAACTCATAAGTAAAAATAAGTATAGATATGCTTAAGGACAAACTATAGGAACTAAAGCTATTGAGAATAAAGTGACTATACACCTTTGTATCTTTATAGAAAAATGTGATAATATTTTTAGTATTTATAGTATATGGAAGTATGTAAGAAATAAGTAGAAACTATTTAATGAAAATTCAAGGAACTATTTATAATAGTTCTCATGTTTTAAATTTAATGAATAGCAAATTGTGGCTACTCTGACTTAGAGTCAGGAGTTATTTTGTTAGCCACAACCAATTGAGGTATGCATAGATTATTTTATGAAGACATATCATATCTTGGGAACCATGAGAATTACCTATTATCAATAATTTTTTGATTAGTTACATAAGAAATTAAAATTATCACATTTACTTTATATGATGTTATAATTATGAATCTAATTCTGCCTATATGACATATATTGACTTAGATAATATTGGATCATTAGTCATAGACTTGTATATTAGAAATTTCATATGTATAAGGTTAAATGAATATTTCTATGTGAATAATTATATTCCTTGGTATCATTGGGTAGGAATAACTAATTGAGTTCTATGTTTGATTAAATTTAATATCATTGACTACTAGGTTAGAGGAATTTGATGTGTGCATTGAGTGTGTAGGAGTAGGGAAGGGTTAATTATGAAAAGGGACTACACCAAGCATGGTTATATCATAAATGACCATAATTTAAACATTTCTTAAACCCTCTTATTTAGTTAGTTGTCGAAGATATCATTATTACATATTTATAACTTAGTGCATTGTTTAGCTAGATAACCTTCTATGTTTGATAGGTCAAACTTGTTGTCACCTCTCATTAAGACCTTGTAGCTCAAATATACTAATAAATAAAATGTAAAATGTCTAATTATAAGATCTATGAGGGATTGCTTAAGTATATAGTCAAATTTGAAGAGGTAAGTGAGTCTAGAAATAAACCATAGGAACTTTTAGAACTTACATGTGCCTTAATTAAACATGGAAAAGAATATCCCATAATAAGGCATGGGATAGTGAGAAAAATGTGGTTGGTTTTGTCTAAACATATATATTTAGAAGTTGAAAAATTTATGTGGGATATTTTATTTTTTAAAGAGGAAATAATAAGTAGAGATAGAAAAATAGGGAATGAAGTAGAAATTTGTAAGCATTGGTTACTAGAGTTGAGTATTAGAATATTGAAAGATAGTGCTTAGGAATTCTTGAAGAACTTTTGTTGGATTTCTATAAAATTGTTTAATAAATTATTCCTTTAAATGAAAGTAGGTATGTTATCTATTTTATTCTTTGGATTTAAGGATAATAATACCACTTTGTATATTTTTCCTTTTTTGATTATATTCCCATGATTGTGCATTGGCCACTATGTAGTTCTTTACCTAGTTAACCACCATGCAGAGGTTGTGTTCTTCATTGATTAACTTCAATGTTCAAATTTTTGTTCAAATGTATAAAGATTTTATGACATAATTTGGTGGTTGTCTATGAGTAATACATTCATGGTGGTATAATTTCAAGTCTGCTATACTAGGAATAGTGTTAAAAAAATTACCCTCCCATGAACATCATGGTGGTATATTGTTAAGCCTCCCATGTTGAGGCACTATGGTAGATTGTTTAACCCTTTTATGACTATTGGTTGAAATAATTTAGTGAGGAATAAAATTTATATCCAATAAAATGATAGGCCTTGTTATGATATGAAATATTTACTATTTGTTTTATATATTTATAAGTACTTAACTTGATTTAAATGTTAACTGAAGTCTTCTTTGAAATATATTTTAGAGTAGGAGTCTCCTTGGGTAAGAATCGAGAATAGGAATGTAGGTGGGTGTATTTCATTCCCTTTAGTATATTAACCTTGATTATATATCCACCATTTTATTTAACAAGTGATGCAAACATGCTCAAATAAAGCAGTCTCAAGCTCAGGGGTGTCTAGAGCAGTAGCTTGATGATGATAAAAGGTTGCATAGTGAGCCTTCCTTCAAATGGTTAGTAGTTTATTAGGGAGAACAAGGACCAGTACTAAAGAATGATAATTATTTTACTATTAAACTAGGCTTATATATATGCCTCATGGTTATGTATAATATTGACTTCATATCTTGTATTGATAAATGTTATTAGTATCCAGCTTTCTTGTATTATTGTTATGAAAGATAGTCTTTTGTATAATGACCTAGCTATGGGTAAAGAATTTTATGATCATTTTATTGAACCCCTTTTATAAACTAAGATGTAATTAATGATATATTATGTTTGTATCTTCTTGATAAGGATTCGTTGTGGAAAGAAATATTCTTTGGCTTATATGTCTCCTTTAGTAAAGTGACACCATGTTCTATTGATTAAAGTTTTATTATGATAAGCTTACCAATTAATCATTTCATCTCTCTTATATTCAATTATGATATATATTTAAGTATTGAGTTTTTCCAAGTATGAGTAGAGCTCAAATAAATATCTATTATCTTGTTACTGGAAATAAAAATATAGATTTTAGGAATAAACTAAGTATTGATGTTAATCTATTTTGAGATTATGTCTTTTGGAAGGTTCCTTGAGTTTTAACAGTCAAGTAACTATTTGTTGATAACCTTCTGCATAACAAGACCAACTATAATGGAAGAAGTGGGTCCTAGAGATCAAACATTAATAAATGTTTCTAAAACTTAATAATTGTATAATTTGATCCCTTAGCCTGAAGAAAGTAAATGGATCCATATATTAATTCTATAAGAATAATCTTTCAAATAATACACTAGTTAAAGAGTAGGTTTGAGTGACTTCTTAGGGAGATTATTGGCTATATTGAGCTTGATTATAGGTTTTATGCTAGTTGACTAAACCAACTAAAATATTGGTTTAGTATCAAGTTAATAAATTATGTGAATAAAGGTCCCTTAGGCATCAATTTAGTCACTCTAAAGAAGTCAATTGTTTCTCTATAAGTTTTAATGGTAGTGATCTATTCATAGAATGTTTTACCATACCTAATCAACTCATCTTAAACATTTTTTTGTTTTTTATGAGGATTTTAACCTGGCTAATTTTCTTTAGACCAAATTTATAATCTATTTTTGTTTCATCTTGATAATCATATTTTACCTTACCATATTTATAATTTCTATATATTTTAGCCTTAGTCGAAGTTCATAACGATTAGTTCTTATGTTCTCTTTAGCCGATGTTAATTTGGATATTCCATTAACTTATTTCCTTAGTCATATGATATTACTGACTAAATTATTGAGTTAAGTTTTTCCCTTGGTCATTTTTTGCTTTGGGATTCTCTTTCAATTTTTTACTTAGTTAATTCTAAACATTCTTGACATTTGGTGAGATGACATTATGTGGCATCATTTCAGAGACTCAGAGTTTTAGAAACATGGTTAATGGTCTAATTCCTTTGAGTTCATGAGAGGATGAAATGTGGTAGTTTTCCATAAATTAAACCTATGGGGATTGGATCATTAGGATAATTTCGTAATGCCTCTGAGGTCTTGAGGGCCTGAGAGGCTTCCACATGGAATATTTTTAGAGCTTGGAACTTTAAGATGAATTATCCTTCATTCTAATCATCTAATTAATCTAAGGTATCGATGACCTAAGAGGCTTCCATGTGGTATTTTTCTATATATTTGAAAATTTAGAGGATTAAGACCTTAGGATAATACTTGATGCATCTAAGGCTTGAATGTCTAGGGAGCTTCTAAGAGACAACATCTTAGGGCATGGAAGATAGGATGAAATAGAAATTAAAATTAGACATGGGGTCCTATATTGGAGACATATGGATCATCCATGACATCTTAAGGGAATAAGGCAAGCATACCCACAACCACCATGTGGTGATCAACTACATGAGCAGTAGCCAAGGCCAATCTTGATATACATATCAATGCCTTAGAATAGTATCTTAGTGCATTGGCATAAAAATAAATTATTAAACATTTGGATAAATGATTAGTATTTAAAAATTATAGGTAGTGGTATCCACCTATTCCTTAAAATATTGGTGTTCAGTAGACATTATTATTTTCTTCAACTATTATAATTTTTGTATGTTAGATCTTACTCTATGAATGATTGTGTGAAGGGTGGTTGTGTTTTGTCTATTTTAAGAAAAAAAATGGGTATGGAATTTTGGTATCATATCCCAAGCTATGAAACTAGATCTTTATGTATTTAAATTTTCTTTATGGATTTCTATTTTTTGCATTGACTCTAACATCTATTCTATTGAAGTGAAGAATAAGGATATAAAATTAAACAAGTAGAATAATAATGACTTGGGTGAGAATGGGCCTCCCAATTAGTTGGGAATGAATTAAATAGGACACCAACTCCTATTAGCCATGCAGGAGATGCATAACATCTTATATCAGAGATTGGTAGTAACACAACATGAGGCTAAGAGGCTCTCTCTATAGCACTCCTAGGATGATCAAATATCAGTTAAGAGAAATATATCTCAAATTCCTTCCCATAATAATTAATATGGTGATAGAGGTGAATTACATCACCGTGGTGAGAATTAGGAGACATGAGACTTCGACTCTCCTCCTAGACATACACATAGATATTTAGTAAAGAACTTCATTAGGTTTCATCCTCTTACATTTAATGTTATATAAGATGGATTTATAGTAAAGGCTTGGTTGGAAATCATGAGATGATGATTTAATTTGTATGACTATGACACCAATGAGAAGGTCCATTTGGGGAACCACCTTCCTAAAGATGTAGCTAAGATGTGGACGGAAGAGAGGAGTAGAATTTCTCCTTGACACAAACTTACCTCAATTGGGAATTATTTGAGGAGTTTTTTATTGCCTACTACTCTCCCCTTGGTATGTTTAAAATAAGGTAAATGAATTTCATGACCTTTGAAAAAGGAGTGGCATAATATGAGTTTCATTTTATGGATTTGATCAAGTATGTATAAGGTTATACATATGAAACCACATAAGCTAACAGGCTCATTGGAGGCCTGAATTGGGATATAGATAAAACATTAAACATTGTAATTCCCATAACCTTGGAAATAGTAGTGGAAAATCACTAGTTGGTTGAGGACTTAAGAATAAATACCTACAATGCTTGATATAAATCTTGAGATAAGATGAAATCTCAATGTGACTCGAGGTCTCAAGTGCATAGTTTGCACTTAGGGGAGGTTGGAGAATAACTCAATACCATTATACACCCCTTAACTAGTAGAAAGAGACTAACCATTATAGATCTAACCAATTTATAGATCTATTTTATGGGTAACACAATAGGCAAGGTGATGCTAGACCTCAAGATCATTAGTAAACTAGACCTGCATAGACTCAATATTTAGCATAGATGAGACTATCAAGATTGATAGGATCAATCAATCAGAGATTGGTTGCATCTCCTTAAGGGAAAGACTAGCAGATAAATGTGTGTTTTACATTTATATTCCTTCTTCACTATGTATGAAATAATCATATTGTAGCATCATTTACTATTAGGAAGAAGGCCCTTATGTTAAAGTATACAATGGGTAATGTGTGTTAAGGACACAAGATTTATGCAATATCAAATAACCACCAAGCTAAGCACAAGGAAAATATCATTAAGATGAAAAGTTTAATTAATGGATTTTATATGATAGATTTATTTGACTCGAGAGCCTTAGACTCCTTTATTTATCCTTTTGTTATGGATCATTATGGATTGGTGGTTGTTAGGTAGTTAGAAATCAGGGTATTAAGATGGCCAATGGGGCCATGATGTTTTTTATCTCCTTAGTGAGTAGTTATGTTATAAATCTTAGTGCATTTTACAACATGGTCGATTTGTGTATTATATCACTTAGTCACCTATTAGGTTATCTTGGGAATGGATTCATTTATGGCTCATAAATCCAAGTTAAATTAACATGACAAGATTATTGAGTGTATATATGAACTTGGGACTCCTATAGTGATATCTAGAGTCAAGAGACTCATTTACCTTCACATGATTTCCATGATGCATCTCGACAAGATAATGTTGAAGGGTTGTCAAATTTTTATTATCTTGGTGAATGATAGGTCTGTTGATTTAAAGAAAGATTTTCTAGATGACAATATTATTCTTTAGTATTTTTTAGATGTTTTTCCATATGGATTTATAGGTTTGTCCCATCTGATAAAGATTTATTTTTATATTAACTTAATACTAAGGGCTGAGCCCATATAGATAGAACCATATTGGATGACCACACCTAAATTATGCAAACTCAAGATGAATGTATAAAAACTCATGGATAAAGTTTTGATTCATCCTAGTATATCCTCATGAGGAACACAAGTCATATTCATGGATAAGAATGATGGATCCATTTGATTATGCATGAACTAGCAACAATAAAACATTTTAATGATCAAGAATCATTATCCCTTGCATTTAATTAATGATTTTTTTGATTAGATGTAGGGAGCCAAGGTGTTCCCCAATCTAGTCTTGAAATTTAAATATCATCGATTGCATATAGTAGAGCCTAGTATTTACAAGACTATGTTTCAAACATAGTATGGGCATTATGAATTTATAGTTATACCATTTGGATTGACCAATACCCCAATAGTATTTATTAATATTATGAAAGGAGGTTTTCACACTTAATTCGACCATTTTTTTTTAATATTTTTGGATCATATCTTGATCTATTCACAACGTGAGGAAGAATTTTAGGACCACTTGAGATAAGTCATGTAGTTTTTGAGAGAAAACCAATTGTTTTCTAACTTGGAGAAGTGTGATTTTACATAGTTTGAAGTGAAATACCTTGCAAACATCATTTCATGGGAACACATATATATACGTCTCCATGACTTGTTCTATTATGGAATGGTCAGTGCCCATAAACATTTTAGAAGTTTGTAGCTTTATGGCTTTGGAAGGATATTATAGACACTTTATTTAAAAAATTTCTTGCATTATGAATCCAATAACTTCACTTAAAATGTAGGGAAAAAAATTGTTTAGAAATAAGAGTGTGAGTAATCCTTTCATTAATTAAAGGGATGACTCACTAGTGATCCTATTTTAGTTATACTTAATCATATGGGAGATTTATTAGTTTACACCGATGTAGCAATAACAAGGTTGGGAGCTATACACATGTAGGATGGTATAATGATAGCATATGAGTCTCAAAAACACAAGGATCATGAGTTGAAATATCCCATGCATGATGTATAATTTTCATCTATTATACATGATTGACTAAGGTGATGACACTTATTACTTGGTTGACACTGTGTTCTAAATATAGACTATATATGTTTACAACATCTATTCAATTAGACTAATCTCAATGTATATCATAAACATTAGATGTAACTATTATGTGAATATGATTGTGATATTTTTCATATCAAAGGAAAGGAAAGTGTGGTTGTCTATACCTTGAGTATGAGGCACCATGAGCTAGTAATAATGATTTTGTGAACTTAAGAAGTTTTATTTTGGAGTAGCTTCTAGACGATAGAATCTATAAGGAAGTAAAAAATATGTTGGATTTTGTTTCCAATCAAAACTAAAAATTTGAAGGATATTATCTTGAGATAGATGGACTTTTCCATCATAAAAATGTATATATATTTTATCATCGGGTGGCTTGTGTGAACTAATTCTATCTGATTCACATATATATCTTTATCAAGTGCATCCTAGAGTTAAGATGATGTATGTTAAGTTAAGAAAATTATATCATTGGGCTGGTTTGAGGTGTGATTTTTTTTTTTGTAATATGTTGCATGTAATCTCATAGAATTATGGCCAACCATTAACATCTATCAATATTTTTATACACTCATGATATTTTGGAATGGAAATGGGATATTTTATCCACATATTTCACTATAGGTTTGTCTACCTCATTGTATCATCATGATGTGATTATGGTCACTATGAATAACTTTACCAAAGTAGATCTCTTTCATCCCCAGAAAAATACCTGCAATGAAAATTTAGTGGTAAAGGTATTCTTAAATGGCATTGTTAAATTTCATGGGATTCCCTATAATATTATTTTGGATAGAGATCCTATGTATACTTTGCACTCAAGGACTTATTTATAGAAGGGATTCATCACATAGCTTACTCTTAGTAATTCATACCATCTTGATATTTATGGATAGATTGAGAGAGTCAATCAGGTTCTTAAAGACATGATCCACATGTAAGTTATGGACCAACAATCCCATTAGGAGAAATATTTATATATTGAAAATTTTTATTACAATAATAGCTATCATATTTCAATTAAGATGCCACATTTTTAGGATTTATATGGTCAACCCTATAAAACCCCACTAAGTTGGGATTGATTTGTGGATAGATTTTCAATTGGCCCTTCCATGTTAGAAGACATGGAGTGGTAAGTAGTTAAGATATGGAAACACCTTGAGGCTACTAGTGATTAGTGATAAAGTGTTATTGAGCGTGAGAGCCAAAAATATGCCTATCCATTATGAAAAATGTTTGATTTTGGTATCTCATTTTCTAGAGCAATTTGATATATTGGATATTGTTATCATAATATCTTATTGAATAGTCTTGCCACCAATCCTATATTGTGTTATTGACATATTTCATGTTTCTATTTTGCATAAGTATGTATTTGATATTTCTCATG
Source organism: Torreya grandis (assembly GCA_037957365.1). Lineage (NCBI taxonomy): Eukaryota > Viridiplantae > Streptophyta > Pinopsida > Cupressales > Taxaceae > Torreya > Torreya grandis. The sequence goes on along the minus strand of JARHVA010003393.1, from coordinate 358,682 downwards.
TTTTGGATTAGATGGATTAATAGGTTGAGACTAACAGGGATTTATTTTTGTAACCTATTAGGATTATATCACAAAGGACATTTACCCTTTGAGGTAGAGACTTAGAATATGCCAAGGTCTAGTGGGATAGATATGATGAATCAATAGATATTTGGGAAGGTGCTACAACTTCGAGGGTTTACTACCATCACCTATTTTAATGACTTTGAGGAGGAAGTATGCATAAATGGAAGGACCACTGCTAAAGAATGATAATTATTTTACTATTAAACTAGGCTTATATATAAACCTCATGGTTATGTATAATATTGACTTCATATCTTGTATTGATAAATGTTATTAGTATCCAACTTTCTTGTACTATTGTTATGAAGGATGGTCTTTTGTATAATGACCTAGCTATGGGTAAAGAATTTTATGATCATTTTATTGAACCCCTTTTATAAACTAAGATGTAATTAATGATATATTATGTTTTTATCTCCTTGATAAGGATTCATTGTGGAAATAAATATTCTTTGGCTTATATGTCTCCTTTAGTAAAGTGACACCATGTTCTATTGATTAAATTTTTATTATGATAATCTTACCAATTAATCATTTCATCTCTCCTATATTCAATTATGATTTATATTTAAGTATTGAGTTTTTCCAAGTATGAGTAGAGCTCAAATAAATATCTATTATTTTGTTACTAGATATAAAAATATAGATTTTAGGAATAAACTAAGTATTGATGTTAATCTATTTTGAGATTATGTCTTTTGGAAGGTTCCTTGAGTTTTAACAGTCGAGTAGCTATTTGTTGATAACCTTCTACATAACAAGACCAACTATAATGGAAGAAGTGGGTCCTAGATATAAAACATTAATAAATGTTTCTAAAACTTAATAAATGTATCATTTGATCCCTTAGCCTAAAGAAAGTAAATGGATCTATATAATAATTCTATAATAATAATCTTTCAAATAATACACTAGTTAGAGAGTAGGTTTGAGTGACATCTTAGGAGATTATTGGCTATATTGAGCTTGCCTATAGGTTTTATGCTAGTTGACTAAACCAACTAAAATATTGGTTTAGTATCAGGTTAATAAATTATGTGAATAAAGGTCCCTTAGGCATCAATTTAGTCATTATAAAGAAGTCAATTGTTTATCTATAAGTTTTAATGGTAGTGATCTATTCATAGAATGTTTTACCATACCTAATCAACTCATCTTAAACATTTTTTTGTTTTCTATGAGGATTTTAACCTGGCTAATTTGCTTTAGACCAAATTTATAATCTATTTTTGTTTCATCTTGATAATCATATTTTACCTTACCATATTTATAATTTCTATATATGTTAGCCTTAGTCGAAGTTCATATCGATTAGTTCTTATGTTTTCTTTAGCCGATGTTAATTTGGATATTCCATTAGCTTATTTCTTTATTCATATGATATTACTGACTAAATCATTGAGTTATGTTTTTCCCTTGGTCATTTTTTTCTTTGGGATTCTCTTTCAATTTTTTACTTAGTTAATTTTAAACTTTCTTGACATTTGGCCAAATGACATTATGTGGCAACATTTCAGTGACTCAGAGCTTTAGAAACATGGTTAATGGTCTAATTCCTTTGAGCTCATGAGAGGATGAAATGTGGTAGTTTTCCATAAATTGAAACATGTGGGGATTGGACCATTAGGATAATTTCGTAATGCCTCTGAGGTCTTGAGGGCCTGAGAGGCTTCCACATGGAATATTTTCAGAGCTTGGAAATTTAAGATGAATTATCCTTCATTTCAATCATCTAATGAATCTAAGGTATCGAGGACCTAAGAGGCTTCCATGTGTTAGATTTCTATATATTTGAAAATATAGAGGATTAAGACCATAGGATAATACTTGATGCATCTAAGGCTTGAATGTCTAGGGTGCTTCTAAGAGACAACATCTTAGGGCATGGAAGTTAGGATGAAATAGAAATTAAAATTAGACATGGGGTCCTATAATAGAGACATGTGGATCATTCATGACATTTTAAGGGAATAAGGCAAGCATACGCACAACCACCATGTGGTGATCAACTACATGAGCAGTAGCCAAGGCCAATCTTGATATACATATCAATTCCTTAGCATAGTATCTTAGTGCATTGGCATAAAAATAAAATATTAAACATTTGGATAAATGATTAGTATTTCAAAATTTTAGGTAGTGGCATCCACCTATTCCTTAGAATATTTGTGTTCAGTAGACATTACTATTTTCTTCAACTATTATAATTTTTGTATGTTAGATCTTACTCTGTGAATGATTGTGTGAAGGGTGGTTGTGTTTTGTCTATTTTAAGAAAAAAAATGGGTATGGAATTTTGGTATCATATCCCAAGCTATGAAACTATATCTTTATGTATTTAAATTTTCTTTATGGATTTCTAGTTTTTGCATTGACTCTGACATCTATTCTATTGAAGTGAAGAATAAGGATATAACATTAAAAAAGTAGAATAATAATGACTTGGGTGAGAATGGGCCTCCCAATTATTTGGGAATGAATTAAATAGGACACCAACTCCTATTAGCTATGCAGGAGATGCATAATGTCTTATATCAGAGATTGGTAGTAACACAACATGAGGCTAAGAGGCTCTATCTATAGCACTCCTAGGATGATCAAATATCAGTTAAGAGAAATATATCTCAAATTCCTTCTCATAATAATTAATATGGTGATAGAGGTGAATTACATCACCATGATGAGAATTAGGAGAGATGAGACTTTGACTCTCCTCCTAGACCTAGACATAGATATTTAGTAAAGAACTTCATTAGGTTTCATCCTCTTACATTTAATGTTATATGAGATGGATTTATAGTAAAGGCTTGGTTGGAAATCATGAGATGATGATTTAATTTGTATGACTATGACACTAATGAGAAGGTCCATTTGTGGAACCACCTTCCTAGAGATGTATCTAAGATGTGGTGGTAAGGAGAGGAGTAAAATTTCTCCTTGACACAGACTTACCTCAATTGGGAATTATTTGAGGAGTGTTTTAGTACCTACTACTCTCCCCTTGGTATGTTTAAAATAAGGTAAATGAATTTCATGACCTTTGAAAAAGGAGTGGCATAATATGAGTGTCATTTTATGGATTTGATCAATTATGTATAAGGTTATATATATGAAACCACGCAAGTTAACAGGCTCATTAGAGGCCTGAATTTACATCTAGATAAAACATTGAACATTGTAACTCCCATAACCTTGGAAATAGTAGTGGAAAATCACTAGTTTGTTGAGGACTTTAGAATAAATACTTAGAATGCTTGATATAAATTTTGAGCTCTCAAGTGCATAGTTTGCACTTAGGGGAGGTTGGAGAATAACTCAATAGAATTATACACCCCCTCACTAGTAGAAAGAGACTAACCATTATAGATATAACCAAATTATAGATCTATTTTATGGGTAACACAATAGGCAAGGTGATGCTAGAACTCAAGATCATTAGTAAACTAGACCTGCATAGACTCAATATTTAGCATAGATGAGACTATCAAGATTGATAGGATCAGTCAATCAGAGATCGATTGCATCTCCCTAAGGGAAAGACTAGCAGATAAATGTGTGTTTTACATTTATATTCCTTCTTCACTATGTATGAAATCATCATATTGTAGCATCATTTACTATTAGGAAGAAGGACCTTATGTTAGAGTATACAATGGGTAATGTGGGTTAAGGACAAAAGATTTATGCAATGTCAAATAACCACCAAGCTAAGCACAAGGAAAATATCATTTAGATGAAAAGTTTAATTAATGGATTTTATATGATAGATTTATTTGACTCAAGAGCCTTAGACTCCTTTATTTATACTTTTGTTATGGATCATTATGGATTGGTGGTTGTTCAGTAGTTAGAAATCTGGGTATTAGAGATGGCCAATGGGGCCATGATGTTTTTTATTTACTTGGTGAGTAGTTATGTTATAGATCTTAGTGCATTTTACAACATGGTCAATTTGTGTATTATATCACTTAGTCACCTATTAGGTTATTTTGGGAATGGATTCACTTATGGCTCATAAATCCAAGTTAGATTAAGATGATAAGATTATTGACTGTATATATCAACTTGGGACTCCTATAGTGATATCTGGAGTCAAGAGACTCATTTAGCTTCACATGATTTCCATGATTCATCTAGAAAAGATAATGTTGAAGGGTTGTCAAATTTTTATTATCTATGTGAATGATAGGTCTGTTGATTTAAAGAAAGATTTTCTAGATGACCATCTTATTCTTTAGTATTTTATAGATGTTTTTCCATATGGATTTCTAGGTTTGCCCCATCTGATAAAGATTGATTTTTAGATTAACTTAATACTAAGGGTTGAACCCATATTGATAGAACCATATCGGATGACCACACCTAAATTATGCAAACTCAAGATGAATGTAGAAAAACTTGTGGATAAAGTTCTGATTCATTCTAGTATATCCTCATGAGGAACACAAGTCATATTCATGTATAAGAATGATGGATCCATTTGATTATGCATGAAATACCAACAATAAAACATTTTAATGATCAAGAATCATTATCCCTTGCATTTAATTAATGATTTGTTTGATCAGATGTAGGGAACCAAGGTGTTCTCTAATGTAGTCTTGAAATTTGAATATCATCGACTGCATATAGTAGAGCCTAGTATTTACAAGACTATGTCTCAAACATAGTATGGGAATTATGAATGTATAGTTGTACCATTTGGATTGACCAATACCCCAATAGTGTTTATTAATATTATGAAAGGAGATTTTCACACTTAATTCAACCATTTTGTTTTAATATTTTTGGATCATATCTTGATCTATTAACAAAGTGAGGAAGAATTTTAGGACCACTTGAGATAAGTCATGTAGTTTTTGAGAGAAAACCAATTGTTTTATAACTTGGAGAAGTGTGATTTTACATAGTTTGAAGTGAAATACCTTGCGAACATCATTTCATGGGAACACATATATATACGTCTCCAAGATTTGTTCTATTATACAATGGTTAGTGCCCATAAACATTTTAGAAGTTTGTAGCTTTATGGCTTTGATAGGGTATTATAGATGCTTTATGTATAAATTTTCTTGCATTATGAATCCAATAACTTTCCTTAAAATGAAGGGAAAAAAATTGTTTATAAATATGAGTGTGAGTAATCATTTCATTAATTAAAGGGATGACTCACTAGTGATCCTATTTTAGTTATACTTAATCATATGGGAGATTTATTATTTTACACCGATGTAGCAATAACAAGGTTGGGAGCTATACACATGTAGGATGGTATAATTATAACATATGAGTCTCAAAAACATAAGGATCATGAGTTGAAATATCCCATGCATGATGTATAATTTTCTTCTATTATACATGATTGACTAAGGTGATGACACTTATTACTTGGTTGATAGTTTGTTCTAAATATAGACTATATATGTTTACAACATCTATTCAATTAGACTAATCCTAATGTATATCATAAACATTAGATGTAACTATTATGTGAATATGATTGTGATATTATTTATATCAAAGGAAAGGAAAGTGTGGTTGTTTATACCTTGAGTATGAGGCACCATGAGCTAGTAATAATGATTTTGTGAACTTAAGAAGTTTTATTTTAGAGTAGCTTCTGGACGATAGAATCTATGAGGAAGTAAAAAATATGTTGGATTTTGTTTCTGATCAAAAATAAAAATTTGAAGGATATTATCTTAAGATAAATGGGCTTTTCCATCATAAAAATGTATGTGTATTTTATCATTGGGTGGCTTGTGTGATCTAATTCTATCTGATTCACATATATATCTTTATCAAGTACATCCTAGAGTTAAGATGATGTATGTTAAGTTAAGCAAATTATATCATTGGGCTGGTTTGAGGTGTGATTTTTTTTATTTTTATTTTTTGTAATATGTTGTATGTAATCTCATAGAATTATGGCCAACCATTAACATCTATCAATATTTTTATACACTCATGATATTTTGGAATGGAAATGGGATATTTTATCCACATATTTCACTATAGGTTTGTCTACTTCATTGTATCATCATGATGTGATTATGGTCACTATGAATAACTTTACCAAAGTAGATCTCTTTTATCCCTAGAAAAATACCTACAATGAAAATTTAGTGGCAAAGGTATTCTTAGACGGCATTGTTAAATTTCATGGGATTCCCTATGATATTATTTTGGATAGAGATCCTATGTATACTTTGCACTCAAGGACTTATTTATAGAAGGGATTCATCACATAGCTTATTCTTAGTACTTCATACCATCTTGATATTTATGGATAAATTGAGAGACTCAATCAGGTTCTTAAAGACATGATCCACATGTATGTTATTGACCAACAATCCCATTAGGATAAATATTTATATATTGATAAATTTTATTACAATAATAGCTATCATATTTCAATTAAGATGCCACATTTTTAGGATTTATATGGTCAACCCTATAAAACCCCACTAGGTTGGGATTGATTTGTGGAAAGATTTTCAATTGGCCCTTCCATGTTAGAAGAGATGGAGTGGTAAGTAGTTAAGATATGGCAACACCTTGAGGCTACTAGTGATTGGTGATAAAGTGTTCTTGAGCGTGAGATCCAAAAATATGCATATCCATTATGAAAAATGTTTGATGTTGGTATCTCATTTTCTAGAGCAATTTGATATATTGGATATTGTTATCATAATATCTTATTGAATAGTCTTGCCACCCGTCCTATATTGTGTTATTGACATATTTCATGTTTCTATTTTGCATAAATAAGTATTTGATATTGCTCATGTTTTGGATGAGATGGATTAATAGGTTGAGACTAACAGAGATTTATTTTTGGAACCTATTAGGATTATATCACAAATGACATTTACCCTTTGAGGTAGAGACTTAGAATATGTCAAGGTCTAGTGGGATAGATATGATAAATCAATATATACTTGGGAAGGTGTTACAACTTTGAGGGTTTACTACCATCACCTATTCTAATGACTTTGAGGAGGAAGTATGCATAAATGGAAGGGGATGTAAGGAATTATTTTTCATAGTGACCATCTTTGAAATTTGATGACTAGGATATTTTGGCTACTTTGCTTTGGATTAATTATTAATGTTGTTATCCATGACTAGCTGAGTTGTGCAAAGTTTTTTTAATGAAGAATTATCACATTTTGGTAACAATGAGAAAGACTTATTATCAATCATTTTTTGATTACTTAAGAAATTATAATTCTTATATTTTCTTTATTTGATGTTATAATTAGCAATCTTAATATGTCTAAGAAATATATTGAATTAGATAATATTGGATCATCACTCATAAAATTGTATATTGGAAATTTCATGTATTATAAGGTTAAATGAATCTATTAATGTGAATAACTGTATTCATTGGTATGGGTGGCTATGAATAATTGATTGAGTTCTATGTTTGATTAAATATAGTAAATTTGACTATAATTTTACAAGAATTTTATGTCTTCATCATTTTGTACAAGAATAGGGAAGGTCTAATGGAGGAAAGGGACTACTCCAAGCATGGTTATATCAATAAATAACCTTACCTTGAACCTTTACTAAACATATCTTAGATATTTAGTGTCTAAGATAATGTTTTCATCTCTTTCAATCTTAATATGTTGTTAGGTGGCTAAACTTTATGTTTGGTTGGTAAAACTTGTTGTTACCTTGCATTAAGATCCCACAACCTTAGTACACTAATGACTAAAATGTCTACTGGATAATTGATATAACTTCAAGGGATTTGATCAGTATATAATGAAGTGGGGAGATGTGGGAGAGTCTAGGAAGCAATTAGAGGAACTTGTAGATCTACCATGTGCCTTACCTGAACATAGAAATAATGTGTTATAATAAGGCATGGGTTGGTGATTAGAGGGTGGTTGGATGAGTCAAAGGAATTTATATGTAAAATTTAAAAACTTTATGTGGGGATTATTTTCCATTTTTAAAATATGATAAACTAATTAGAAGAGAGAAAATAAGTAAGGAAACACCAAGTAGGAAGAGTTGTTTAAGAGTTCCTTGTCTAGGAAAGCTTAAGGATAACACTCAGGAGGTCTTAAAGTGCTTGGGTGGGATTTTTATTAACATGTTTTACAATTTATTCCTTTGAATAAAAGTATTTATGTTATTTGTTTTATTCTTTGACTTTAATGAGAATAAGATTACCTGGTTTATTCTACCTTTTTCTATTGTCTTCCTATGATTGTGCATTGGCCACCATGTAGTTCTTTGCCTAGTAAAGGACCTTGGAAAAGTTGTGTTCCTCCTTACCTAACTTGAATGTTCAATTTTTTGTCTAATTATATAATGGTGTTATGATATAATGTGGTGGTTAAATGTGAATAGTATCATCATAGTAGAAAAATTCCAAGCCTCCTATGAGGGGCATGCTGGGAGATAGTTTAACCCACCCATACACATCATGGTGGTAAATTGTTAATCTTCCCATATTGAGGCATACTGGTAGATTATTTGGCCCTCTTATGACTATTCGATGAAATAATTTGAGTGTGGCATCCTATCATTATCCAATCAAATCATAGGTCTTATTATGCTATGAAATATTACTTGTCCATTTTTTAAATTTATAAATGCTTAGCTTCATTTTAAAATTCATTAAATGCTTTTTTTATTTGTATTTTGTACTAAGAGTCTCATTGGGTAAGAATCAATAATAAGAATATAGGTGGGTGCATGGGCATTCCCTTGATTATTGTACCCTTGCATATATATATCCACACTTTCCCTTTACTAGTGATCTAAACATGCTTAGAGATGGGAGTCTTGAGCTCAACGGTGTCTAGAGAAGTATATTGATCATGAAAAAAGGTTGGGTGGTGAGCCTTCCTTCAAATGTCATGGACCTTGTTGGATTGAATGAGGAGAATTATTGAATAATGATCATTGTTTTATTATTAATTCAATCTTAGATTTGTGGCTCATGCTTATGTATAATATGTATGATATCTCTTCTATTGATAAATGTTACTAGTAACTATCATGCTTATATTATTTTTATGAATGATGGTATTTTATAAAATGACCTAGCTCTGGTTAAATACTTATGTCATATTTATATTGAACCCCTTTGATAAAATGAGATATAACTAAATGATATATATTTTGTACGTAACTTCTTGAGAAGGATTCATTATTTTAGGAAAGATTCGTTGGCCTATATGTCTCCTTTAATAAAATGATATCATGTTCCATTGTTTAAATCTTTGTGTCTCTCATATAGTTAGTTATGGTATATATTTATGGATTGATTTTATCAAAGTATGATTCAAACTTAAATACATATATATAAACTTTTTATTATAAATAACCATATATATTGTAGAAATAAACTAAGTATTAATGTTATTTTGGTTTGAGATTATGTCTTGTGGAAGGTTCCTTGAGATTTACCGTTCAAGTAGATAATTGTTGGGAACCTTCCCCATAAAAAGACCAACTATAATGAAAAAAGAGGGTCTTGGAGATCAGACATTGAGTGTTATCTTTATACATATTTTAGACACCTAAAACTTGCCACTGATAACCTCTAACTATGCTTTTGACCAATTCCTATCAAAAGTGCACAATTTGGCTTAAAAACACTAAAACATGCTAAATAATGCGAACCTGTTATATTCAAGTGTCAATTTTGGCCAGAGTGTTAGTAAATTGGGCAATGTAATTTATGAAGTATTTAACTTTGATCAGATCATTTCAAGTCAAAATGACATTTAAGCACCTAGGTGCTCTAGATTGTTCTTTTCTGTGAAATTTATTGTATGAAACATGTGACTTTGTTATTTTATGTCAACAACATCCTAAATGAGATAATAGATCCAATCCATCTAACATCGCCATCCAATTCCAATCCAATCAAATTTAAAACCAATAATATGACATTTTGACCAATTTGATTAATTTGTGCACTAAGGGACATAATTTACATCAAAATTGCCTAATCATGTTTAAAGGCTAATTAATTCAAATCATGAGCCTAATTGAGAATTCCATGGAGATTTTTGAATATTCTTTTTGCAAATTAATATTGAATATCTGAATCATTAAATGACATCATTTATATGGGTTGGCATCCATAAGCCATAAATGCATAAAATATCAATATTAAGCCCTCCCATGCCTCATCAATGCCTCCCATGCCTCTTAAATCACCCTTTATCCCAAATATTTATGGGGTATATTTATAAATTTAATTAAATAATTGGATTTATTCATGGCCACACATCTCAATCTTGAGATGGACATTAATGGTTATTCTTGAACCATTTTGAAAATATATAAATTGAAGAGCCATGAACATGAACTTGAAGCTATCTTGGTGTAAAGTTATAATTCTAAATTCATTTCAAAAGACATTGCAATTAGTTTTATAATTCAAAATTGTTAAACCAAGACAAAACCATAAGCCACATGGTTCCAAGTGGACATGGAGGATAAATGAGATCCATTATAGTAGACCTTTTGAAGCACAAAGCTGAGCAAGCCACTTCAACAAGCTATTTAGAGCATTTAAGAAAGGTGAAGGATTTATTTGTCTTTGCATTCTAGTTGTGTTTCTCATTTGGTTTTTTTAAATACTATCTCCCCTTGAGATAGGATTAGGGTGTTTTCTTAGTGTGTTCTTTATTTGGATTTTATTTCATTCACTAATACCATACTAATCTCCCCCTGTTGCAATCCTATGTTCACAACTAGCACACCCAATGGGACCAAACGCATCCCATGCATGAAAAATATCAACATGAAACATTAAAATATTCATTCAGATTAATAAAACTTTTGAAATTTTGATTTCTAACTTCATTTAGCTATATTCTTATCATCATAGGTTTACATAGAGACCATGATTATAAGAGAAACCATCGATGATTGAGTAAACTATCGATAGTCAGAACAACTGTAGATAGTTAGGACAACCATCAATGATCAGGTAAAACCATTGATGGTCACTATGTTTTTCATAAAAACACAAACCTGAAAGCTAATAGTCCCTTTTCAAATACTTGGTTTGGGGTCATACAAACTCTATTTTTGATGATTTTTTAAACCACATGTTTTATCCTAATTTTTTATAATATGATATCAATTTAGTTTCAAGTTGCCTAGATTTTTCACAACATTTTGATAATATTTTTTAAATTTTATAATCTACCATTTTTTTTCTTGAGGTTTTGCATTCAGGTTGACATATTTTTGCCCTTCAATGTTGTTTATCTCATTTTAAAAAAGTGCTTCAAGGCTAAACAAATTGCTAACCTTTTTATTGTAGGATCTACCTAACAAAGTACAAACAAAATTTAAATAAGGCTTTTCACACTTTATTTGAATGTCTAAAATTAACTAAGAATCCTTCCTTTTGGTGTTTAAATGCACTTTTTAGGGTGCTTTATTAATTATGTTTTGTGGTTTCTTTAAAAGTTTGAAAAATTAAGGCCAAGGGGCCAAAGAACATCCCCACATGTTTTCAATCATGTGCTTAAAATTGAACTTTCTCAAAGCTTGTATTTAATGGTTGCTTAATTAGTTTTGTTTGGAAAAAATAAATATGTTGCATATAGGCTCTCCCATCTATTCCATTTAACAAACTTTTGGGATAAAAAGCACCATCTTTATTGTAAAATACCTTAGTCAAAGGTGTGAAAGAGAAGTTATCAAGTCTCTCCTCAAGGACCCACATGGCTTGAGTGAACTAGAAGAAACCTCTAAAGATATTTCATTTAGTCTTTTATTTCATTTACTTTTAGCTTATAAGGATGATTTCATTACCTCCCATGAATTCTATAGGGAAGCTTTGACCTGGGGATTCATATCTCAACATCATCTTCAACCCATCTTTATGAGGGAGTATATAAATTGGGTTCCCCTCATTAAGATGATGGTTTGAGTAGTTAAACCATCTCTGTTAGTAGAGGCTAAGCCTAAGACATTTTAGCATGTTGGACATCACACTACACTGAGAAAATGACAGATGTAGTGGTTGTAAAAAGGGTAAGACCATTTTAAAATAACCCATATGATACAAACATAAATGATGTGTAATTATTTTTTATGCAGATGTGAAAGTCATATATAATTTATCTATCTCTAATGTTTGAGAACTAATTAGTTTTAGTCAACCACACTTTTCCATACCCTTGATATGATTTGCATGATTATGCTTAGTGTATTTTTGTCATTTTTTCTTGGTATGTTTTGAGACTATAAATATTGTGTTTGTATATAAACTATGTCAAAGCTAATTTATTTATACATCACTCTTTTATCTAAAGAGGAGTTATGTTGGCTATTTTACACCATACCTATGCCTTGAATTTTTTGATAAACTTATTTATGTGTGTGTCATATGAGTTGAGGAGGGTAGTGTTATGTTGTCCAAAACATGTCAAACCATTTTACCTTTAAGTCTTTGAAACATAACATTGATAACACCATTAGAGAATATTAACACCGTTATATTTCTCAATTTATTTCAAGACTTGTTTAACATTTTATCGAAACCATGTCACATAAGTCATTTGGACCTTATTTATAAGTCATCATGTTGTCCAATCTTATCTAGCTTGTTTTATCAAATATTAGTCTTCAACATTGAGTTTACAATTAACGTTATCAATTTTGGATTCAAACATTGATTGATTTATATTTATGCCTCAATTCATGGGGCTGATACATAGATCTTTCTATTTTGGGTTAAATAACTTTGGTTAATTAATTACCCAAATTTGAGGACTATTGATTGTTTGTTTATTAATAGAGCCTAATATTTATCATTGTTTGTGAATCTAATTTGGAGAACATAGCCTTTATCCAAAATCCTTTTACCTTATGACTATGCCAACTGATTATGTTTATGTGTCAGGTCTATGTCAAAGTTGTTCCAAACTTTCTAGATTAAATCAAATCAAATTATCCTTTGTTTCATGTCTAGCTTCTGATGCCATGTTTGGCCAAAAGTCCTTGCAGATCTTGTTGCCTATATTTTGACTCTATGTTTAGACAAAAGACCTAGTGACTCTTTTCCCTTTCTTATTTTAGACCTTGTTTGGAACACTTTGACCTAGACTTTTGACATGCTAGTTTTTATTTAGATGTTTGACCTTTTTTGTCTATGATATTCGACATTAAACATTTGATGCTAGATTTTTTATGCCCAATTTTAGAAAAAAACATTTTGGAGATACATCTCTACCCTTTTGACCAAGTTAGACCAAGTTTGAACGTTTTGTCCTTTGGACATAGTTTTTCAAACTTTATATAACTATAAGCATTTTTGTTTTGAATATTTCATCATTTATGAAGATATGTATAGCTACACTTATAGTGTAGTCAAATACAATCCAAGTTATGATCAAATGGTTGCACAAAATTTGACTAGAAACTACTATAGAGATAGATTTTCTAAAGAGTTTTACTATTCTCCCTACAATACTCCATATGGGGAACATATTTGAAATCTACAAAATGTAAATAAATTTATTGACTGGGATGATATGGTTTATGAGGATAACTTGGATGCTTTGGCTTATGCAAGTAATCAAGCTCCACCACATCATACCATTTTTATTCAAGGACCACAACATTACACCATTCCCATACCATGACCTCATCATTTGGATAATGAGAGAAACCAAGCTCCAGAATGCCCTTTCATCATTTAAAGAACTCATCCTTTATCTTGTACAAACAAACAAGATCCGTAATGACCCTTCATCATTCTAGGACCTAGTCCTTTGGCTTATGTGAACAACCAAGCTCCACACTAAATTATTATTACCATTTCAAGACTTCATCCTTTGGATCATGTGAGTAATTATTATACTTGATTCCCTAACATTATCTAACTATAAGCCATTTCTAATCTAGTACCAATCCCATCAAAACCTCAATCGATCCAATTATTCAAAGACCAAGCTATGTTCAAAACTGGTATTTTCCAACACATTAAAAACCATGGCCAAAAGAGCCAATCATTTGTAATAAGTTGACCAATGATGAATCATCTTTCAATCCTATACCTACTATCAAGGAGTCTCACACTAATGAGCTAGTTTTTTATTGAGTCACTTATTAATGATTACAACTACCTTTAGGAAAATCATTGCCTTAACCATGTGCCTATTTGTCAATAGATTCCTATTTCCAAGATAGTCTCTGAGGAGTTATCTCTTGACCTTTTTCCCATTATAGAGGAGTATCAATTTGATAAACCAATCTTTGTGGAGCCCATTATGACATCGCATGCCATTACTTGCCTAATGTCAAACATTTAACAAGACATCATTATAATAGAGTACCCATTAGATAAAGAATTAACATTGGAGTTAGGTTCTATTCTTGAATTGACATTATATTTAGTATCAGAATCAAAATCAGCATCAATCTCAACATCAGATTCAAAGTCTTTTGAGTCAAAATCAAATTTAAAAATAGAATAAATTCACAAATGTTACCATATTGGTGATGCATACCTCATAGATTAGTTTAAATACATTTGTGATCCTTTTATGGTTTTTGAAGATGATTACTTTAGCATCACCAAAAATTTTGCTAGTATCTTTTATGAGGATTTTGCATCCATCCCCTATTGTATTATGATCAACCAACATAGCCATATTATTGACATTCCATCTCTCATAAGTGTCGATTAGGACTGAAAAAATCACACTTTGTTAAACTACATCCATGTCAACATATCAACTGAAGAAGAGAAAGGATGCCAAGACCACATTCATGTAGTAGAATAACACTCTCCTAATGAAACCTTTTCAAAGGTGTTAGGGGAAATACAAAGTTCAAACTCAACATCTTTTAGTGAAAGTTTTTTAGAAGTGATAGAATACAATCAAAGTCAAAATACAATGCGTATTAGTGAAACCTTCTAAGAGTCACTATAGGATAATTAAGACAACTTCATTGGTGAAAGCTTCATTGGGGCACCAATAGCTAAGCATAAAAATCCTTCACTTCTTGATGAAGATAATATCAAAGAAAAATTCAATATAGCTTCCAATATATAACCTAATCAGATGATAGCTACTCTCAAACCCAAATAATAGAAAAATATGTGGGTTTTATTGAGAAACTATTTAGTAGTCTTTATCCTCACCACATCCAAAGTTATGTTGATTCTGGCATTAACAACATTATGTGTGATTGAAAGTATTGATATTCATTTATTTCCTAAACTTTACACATTCCATTATCATCAACCATTCCATTACAAAAACAAACCTACCATCCATTATTTGTCATTTTTTACCATATTTGGCTAAACTTTCCTTTGCAGAGGCTACAAAGATACTTTGTCTTGATGTTTGAAGGAATCAAAATCAATGACCAACAAAGATCTCAATGACATTCTTGGTAGCCAAATCTGAAACTAGTTCTTGATAGAATAATTATTTAGATGAGGTGTAGGATATCAATTGACATGATTAAATATTCTATTTGTATAATTTTTTTATCATGATGTGCATCTCCACTTTAACAGGAATAATAGAATCCAAAACCACACCTAGGCCACAAACATGTATCATACCATTTCATTTCCTATTTTCATTTGCCCTATCTATTTTCCATTATCACATATCCTAGTCAATTACCCCATCACTTGTGGGAATCCCTCTTAACATTTTATTCAATCTATCAAAAACCATCATTATCCTAAATCAAGACCATTCCATTTTACCACACCATTCCCATCTATACCAAAACTTGTTTTTAGTCATCCTATCCAATCTTATTTTGATCTTGGTTACTTTGGTTCTTTCTATAATTTTGTGTGGGGATTCTGATCTAGTTTCAATAATAAATCAAATCCATGTTTACATTGATAGTCTATCAAAGTAGTGTGATAGTTGATCTAGTAAGATATATTTAATTTTCCATCCTATATCAAGTTTGTTTATGTGAGCCTAATTATAATCACCTATGGGTAAATCAATGTCATTCTAATATTGATAGTAATTATAAGTACATATGGTAAAATTAGTATCATTGATCTAATCCATTGTATCCTAGTTATAACTACCTATGGGAAAACTAGGGGAAAAACTTTTTTATCATGCATTACTGCATCACCTTGCCATTGTTGTTTTCATTTGACTAGCCATCTACCATATTTGAGAACTTGTTTTTACCTAGTCAAGTTTCTCCATGCCTTTTATGTGGATATAATTATTGTGACTTGAGATCATTTCAAGACTATGTGGGCCATGCTCAATTCATCATGACGTCACCTTAGTTCCCCTTTCCATGTGCTCTCCCCATTTTGGGATCAATTTAAGCTAAACACTCTCACCATTTTGTGAGTAACTATCTTGTCATTATCTAAGGAGTTGAGATACCTTAAAATTCCAAAAACATTCATAATATTTAAAAAATACAAAAACATTTGTCTTGTCTAAGCCTAACCAGTTATCCTTGATTTGCCTTATTAGGGCATAGTCATTGTTAGAATGATTTATTTTGATTTTGTTTTCAAGCATTTTGTTTGTTTGTTTCATTCTATTTTCTATTTTTCTATATATTTGTTTGCTTCCCTATTTTCTTACTTTTTGTACTATTACCTTGATTCATTTTATATGCATTCATTAGGTGATTCCTTGAGCACATTATTCTTGAGTCTATCCATATTCACACATCAACATTGTCATCATGGTGTTTATCATTGGTGAATTATTTTTGAGTGTTTATAGGATCAAGAGTCAGTCCTTATGCATATTTCAAGATATTACTCATGGTGCTCTATCATGATGCCTACTATCACATGTTATTGTAAAAGTCAGCTTTAAGAAGGTTTACAATCAATGGAGTGGTAGAATTTTCTCCTTGGAACCTTGGAAAATCTTCCCATCCCATCTTGATCAAATTAACCCATTAAACATTCTATTTGTATTAATGCTAATAATGACAAGCATATCCACATTGGTAGGTATAGCTGAATCATTTCCAATGATCAATCTCATTCTTCTATTCATCTTTTTCATCACTTCACATCCTCATATACCTAGTTATTTATGGATTCTTTAGTCATTAAACCATCACATATATGTTTAAACCTACTCATATTTGATCTATATTTTATGTTATATCCTTGATTTATGCTTGTTAATCAGCCATAACTAGGGCACAATCATATTTATCCAATCTATGTCTTCTTAATGATTATAATCACCTATGGGTAAATCATTGTTTTGACTTTTTTTCCTAATTATAACTACCTTTGGGAAAACTAGTACCTTTTAAATCAATTCATGCAAGGATTTCTCATTTGGATTAATCTCAACCATAGTTTAATTCCACCCTTCTTCTTGCTTCTTTTTGAGGGCCCATTCACATATGTGATGGCCACTCCCTTGAGGAGGCATCATCATAGGATTTTCAAACATAATTTGGAAGTTTATTTCTTCAATCATCATCATATGTTTGGCATATAGGACCTTTATCATTATTTTAGAATACATTGCTATGCCTATGGCTTGAAACATCTTCCCAAATAGGGGCAAACTATAAACACCTAAAATTGGCCATCGATAACCTCCAAGTAGGCTTTTGACCAATTCCTATCAAAAGTGCACAATTTGGCTTTAAAACACTAAAACACACTAAATGATGTGAACCTATTATATTCAAGTGTCAATTTTGGCTAGAGTGTCACTAAATGGAGCAATGCAATTTATGAAGCACTTAACTTTGATTAGATGATTTTGAGTCAGAATGACATTTTTGCACCTGGGTACTCTAGATTGTTCTTTTCTATCAAATTTATTGTATGAAACATGTGACTTTGTTATTTTGTGTTGACAACATCCTAAATGAGATAATGGATCTAATTCATCTAACATCACCTTCTAATTTCAATCCAATCAAATTTTGAACCAATAATATGACATTTTGACCAATTTGATTAATTTGTCCACTAAGGGCCAATATTTACATCAAAATTGCCTAATCATGTTTAAAAGATAATTAATTCAAATCATGAGCTTAATTGAAAATTACATGGAGATTTTTGAATATTTCTTTTTGGAAATGAATATTGAATATCTGCATCATCAAATGACTTCATTTCTATGGGGTGGCATCCACAAGCCACAAATGCATAAAATATCAGGATTAAGCCCTCCCATGCCTCACCAATACCTCCAATGCATCTTAAATGCCCCTCTACCCAAAATATTTATGGGGGATATTTCTAAATTTAATTACATAATTTGATTTATACATGGCCACACATCGCAATCTTGAGATGGAAAGTCATGGTTATTCCTGAACCATTTTAAAAATCTATAAATAGAAAAGCCATGAACATGAATTTGAAGCTATCTTTGTGTAAAGTTATAATTATAAATTGATTTAAAAATCCATTACAATAAGTGCTATAATGCCAAATTGTTAAACTAAGACAAAGCCACAAGCCACATGATGCCAAGAGTAGGTGGGGGATAACCAAGCTCCATTGCAACAAACATTTTGAAGGATAAATCTAAGCAAGCCACTTCAACAAGGTATTTGGAGTATCCAAGGAAGGTGAAGGATTTATTTGTCTTTGCATTCTAATTGTATTTATCATTTGTTTTTTTTTAATATGCTCTCCCCTTGAGATAGGCTTAGGGTGTTAGCTTAGTGTGTTATTTTTTTTGGATTTGATTTCATTCACTAACACCATATTAATCTCCCCCTATTACAATCCTATGTTCACACATATTAATAAGACTATAATTTTATCCTTCATCTTATGTAAAGTAAATGTATTTATGTATGCATGATAGAATAAAATTGATCAACTTTTTAGGAGATGATTGGCTAGATTGAGATTCCCTAGAGGTTTTATGTTAGTTGACTAAACAAATGAGAATATTGGTTTACTATCGAGCTAATTGATTATGTTAATGTAGGTACCTTAGGCATAAGATTAGGTCTTCTAAGGAAATTATGTGTAGCTTTAGAAGTGTTAATGGTGGTGAACCACTATCTGAAATGTTTTGTTTTACCTACTCCTACTTGTATTTAAAAAATTATATTTTTTCTAGACCAAATTTTTATACCCTCTTTTGTTTTTCATCTTCATAATAATATTTTACCTTACCATATTTCTAAATTTTGAATAGTTTAGCCTTGGTCAAATTTCATGTCAACTAGTTTTTATGTTTGGCTTACTTGTTAATGCTTTGGATCTTTCATCATCTTATTGCCTTAGTCATATGATCTTACCAACTAAATCATTCACTTGAATTTTTTCCTTACTCATTTGTCTCTTTGGGATTATCTTTCAATTTTTTCCTTAATGAAGTTTTTGACTTTTTTAATGTTGGGTAGATAATGCCATATGGCATAATTTTAGTGACTCAAATATTTAAAGTGATGGTTAATGGTCCAATGCATTTAGGATGTATAGAGGCTACAACATGGTATATTTATATAACTCAAAACCCCACGAGGATTGAACCATTAGGCCAATTGTATTAAGCCTTTCAGGTCTTAAGGGCTTGAAAGACTGTAATGTTGTAGCTTCTCAAGGCTTAGAACCTTAAGAAGAATAAGCCTTCAATATAATCATCTAATCACTTTGATGTCTCAATATCTTGTTGAGACCAACACCCCCTATCTTTATTTTTTGAAAGGAGGACCCCAATTTTTGTTTCCAAAAATTTTGTATTCTGGATTGAATGTGAAGAGTTATCTTATCTTGGATTTTAAAGGTAAATCAATTTTAAAATGAGAAAATGTGATTTGATGTATTTGATCATGTTTGCATTTCATGGTTCAAAATTGCTAATAATTGGCTTCAAGGTGATTAGTTGGAGGTTCCATGGAAGAAACTAGGATTCCTAAGGAACAAACCCTAAAGGGGGTTCGAATTTGAATATTCACAAGAAATACCAGTGGGAAATTTTATTTTATTTGGATTAAGTGATCCTAAGTCTAACTTTATATTAAGCTTCAAATATGTTTTTTTCTTTAAAACATGATTGAATATTAATATAAAACCTTAGGCTAAGATTTATACATGATCAGGTATTAATTTAAATATTATGATTTTTTATAGATCTAATGATAATCGCTTGTTGTTTGGATTTGATCCAATGACATGAAAATCCTAAATTATTTTTAAAAGGACATGTAGTTAATGATTTGGGCCTAATGAATATCTAATGGTGATATTTTACTCAAAGGATTTGATAAAATGGTGAGAATTAAATCTAACACCTAAAAAGACATTAACAATGGTTAACTAGTCAAGACTTGATTTGATGGTTCACATTTTCTCACATGTTCTAATCTAATTATGTGCATCGAACCTATATACCTCAATATCTCTTAAAGGCTTTACGTGTGGTACTCATTCATTGGACTATAAAAGTTTATTGTCTTAAAATTGATAGGTTTGCTCATGTCATTTAACATTTGCATGGACATATTTGATAGGAGTGAACCCATAAAAATTGACATGAGATAGAAAGATTCTATTATCTTAAATTTTATAGGTTCACCCCTATCATTTGAAATCTAGGAGGATGTATTTGATGGGACCAAATTTGTCAAATTTAAAGTAAACAACCCCAAAAGCCTCAGCATCTCCCGAAGGCTTTATGCATGGCACTCATTTATTTGATCAATAAATTCCACTATCTTAAATTTGATAGGTTTACCCCCATTATTTGACATCTAAGAGGATGTATTTGATGGGATTAAACCCATCAAATTGAACCTAGACAATCCTCAAAGCCTTGGGAACTCCATTGTCTTTAATTTGACATAGTTGTTCCCATCATTTGACATCTAAAAGGATGTAATTAATGTAACCAAACCCATCAAATTTAATTTAGACAATTTTTAAAGCTTAATCAAAGGTCATATTTCTAAAAACCTTTTTATAAATTCCTAGTTTTTTATGAAGAAGACCTTAGTTTATAAAGATCTTAGCCTAAGTCATTTTGTTTTTTTTAAACATAAAATTCTAAATGATGTTTTTAAACTTAAGATTTATATGATCATGTAACTAATTAAAAGTAATCATCTTGTAAGATCCAACAGTGATTGCTTATTCACTGGATTTGATCAAATGGTGTGTCGAGCATGAAGCCTTTTTTGAAAAAAGCATGCAATTAATGATCTAGCCCTAGCTAACATCCAATGGTGATCACTTTCTCATTATATTTGATCTAATAGTGTGATGAATTTTCAAATTCCTCATGAACTTGACACATGGAAAAATTAATAAGCTCAAAGATTAAGAACCAATTAAATGCAAAGACCTGGACTTAGCTTTTGAAAGCAAAATAAAGGGGACTTAAGAAAACCCATGGTCAATATTTAAATGGAATTTGTGAAATTTACCATGAAAGGTATGAAACCCTATCACATAAGCTCCACATAAGCATGGAGGATCAAAATAAAAGATATCTCATGATTGAAAACATAGAAGACATGATAGTAAGGTTCCATCATATCTAGAGCATGTATGAGATCAAAGTTGGATGTTTTGGTCATTAAAGCCAAAAACCCTAAACCCTCTATAAATAATGCTAGATTTGGTTCAATTAATTATGTGACCCTTGAGATAATTGTGAATGGAATTTAGAATGAGTGCCTTAGTAATAATTTTGATAACTTTGCAACTACTATATAGTGTTATCAATGGTAGTGGGAAGGTCACATATGAAGATTGAAGTAAAGCTTTATCTAACTTCAGATAGTGAAGGAAGGGTCTTTAGAGACACAAAATTGGATTTAACAACCTTGAATGTGAATAGAATGAGAAATTGGTCTAATTTATTATTCTTTATAGAGGAGTTTCAACCAATTTCCCAAGAAGAAAAGAAGAATGCTTCAATGTTATATAAATACAAGGATTTAGTATCAATCCAAATGACAAGCCTTCATCATGTAGCTACTAAACCAGAGGTAATAGATTGCATTGATCTTCTTATTCCTATTTTCACTAACTATAGAATAGATGGAGAATGTATTATTCATGAAGTAAGTATCAACAAATTTGAATGTATAACGCCCATGGTCTTTGAGACTTATTATAAGCTCCCTTTGCCTCATGTCGATCTCCCTTCATTGAAAGAATGGATAAATTCCCAAAATTTGGATAAAATCCTCTCACCTTGGTTAATCCAAGGTTCCCATATTTTTAGGACCTGAAATGGTGAGGTTCTTATTTCCTAATTTAGGGAAGGTGTTAGGGTAGCTATGACATTATTGAATAGAGCCTTTGGTGCCTCTTCTACTACTTATTTAAGTAATGTTTGGGTATCCTATGTCCATTGCATGCTGGAGTAGAACCTAACCCCTCTTATTAGATACTTAATAAGTTTCATCTTGGCCAAACAATTTACAATGATTAAGAAAAAGACTTCCAAGCAATTCTCTATGATGTCTTACTTATTGGATTCACTCTTAGCCTTTATTAATTTCCTTGGAATTTGAAATTTGTCCCCTAATAGTAGATCTACCATTTCCCATCATGACTCCAAATTATATAATTTTAAATACAGGAATCACAAGCAGTTCATGTGTGATGGTATCTTTTGAGTCATTTTTGAGGTCATCACTGGTGTCCTTATGTCCAAGATTTATCCTCTAATCAAAAGACAAGTAAAGACTATGGGGGATGTGTGGTTCTATCCAGATTGCAATATAATAAGGATAGAGGGAATCATGGTCCAACCATAAAGGTTTCCTATATATGTTCCCAGTAAGTTTGTAGAGCTCAAAATTGCTTATCAAATCATCGAGGGAATAGATTGGCACTGAAAGAAGAGTAAGAAAGCTTAGGTTCACCCCTTTCCACTAGACATTGGTAGAATTGTAATTAAGGATTAGAAATAATTGGAGATCATGGTAGTACATAGGAACTCTTTCAATTTCCAATTAGATGATCTTAAGATGTGGCACCCCAATGATAGAGCGGCTAACCATATTTGGGATAAAAGGGTCCCAAAGGATAAATACAAACATCAACTAGGTGTGAGAGATGGTATTTACACAAAGGTAAGGGACTTTGAAAAAGTCTTTTCTAGGGTTAAAATCTACAACATAAATTTATAACATAGGTTGGTCAGGGATAATAAGTCTTCAGGACAAAAATGGTAGTTACATCCTTTATAGTATCACTTGTTGCTAGGACCATCTTGGAATACACATCAAGAACCACCTATTTATGAACAATATTCTAAGCCTTAGTATGGAGAATTGATAAAGTCATCCCAAATTGGGAAACCTAAGGATGTAGAGGGAAAAGTTAAAGCCATAATAGAAGAGTCCAACATTGAGCATAGACTTGGTGAAGGTCCCCAAAATTAGGTATCACCACCAAGGCCTTCTTCCCTAGTAGAAGTTATCAGAATTATTTCTTTGGAAACTAAATAAATAGTAGAGAGTTCCCTTGCTAACATCATAACTACTTATGGTTTGAATAAATAAAAAGACACATTTGAGGAAGGTGTAATTAACCTTAGTTCCTCTAGCTCCAAGAAAGAGGCATAGCTTAACTTTCACTCGCCCCACTAGTGAAATAAACCTATTTAGTGATGGAAATCCTACTTATGGACTATCCATTCTTTATTGGTTTGTTTATGGGAAGTTGAAAAAAATCCTATCTCATTATCCTTCATTGGCTTTGACTCAAGTGGACATAGGTGTTCAAGATAGTGTCAAGCCTTGGATTTAGGATATGTTGAACAAACAAGCAAAGAGAAGCATCTTGGTTCTTCACAATAAGTAAATGCAATGGATTGGTACCCCAAGAGCCTCAAGGAGTTCAAATGTAGAGATTCTTGAATAACCACAAGTGAAATAACTTGGCCCTCAGGTCCAATTTAATCTAGATACATCAACTCTTGAGAGATTATAAACCAAGAAAATCATTGTTGGTACTGAGCAGTTCACCTTTCAAAAGGTGGAACCATTTTCAAGCTTAAATCCTATTCTAGGGTAGGAAAAAGGGAAGCATCATATTTTCCAAGAGGAAGTCGCTAGTATGGTAATATCCCAGTCAACAATGACCTTGGCTAGAGTTTAAGGAATGAAGCAAAATATTCTTGACTTAGATAAATAAAAACAAGATTTAGAAGCTCAAGGCCTTATTTCAATTCTTGAGGATGTATTGCAAGCATTGAATGTATCATTGATGGATGTATTCAAAAATTTGAAAAGCATCAAGTCTAGATTGAGTGATTTATACCATCAATTTGAGATGGCACAAGCCTTAATCACTAAATGGCATAATTTTCAAGCTTAGATGGAGGAGCTCATCAAGGTGTATAAGACAAAGTAGACATTGGATTTCATCATTATCAAACTTAAACATCTAGAAGTCTTTATGGCAATTTTGATAGATAAACAAGAATATTTGATCACTCAAAGTAATGATGTTAAGGACTTCATCAAGAGAGACAAAGACTTGGTAAACTAGGTTGAAAAACTTCTGGGGAATATATTAGATAACCTTTCTCAAACCACTACTATAGGCTTAATCGATGATGAAGAATTCAAGAAGAGGGTTGGTGCTTGCATTGAAAGCATCAATGATAGTAAAGGTCATTCGGCTTAGGACAACTAAAAGACCCTTGATACCATTATTTTTCTAGGGAAGCAAATTGTAGAAGCATAATGTATCAAGGAACTTGTATCTTGGGTAGATAGTGAATTTGACAAGTTAGCAGATAACAAAGAGGATTGTCCAATAAAGCCTACAGTTGATTTTGAGCTAATCAAGGAACAATACACCAAGGTTAAATACTTCCTTAGACATGGATAATTAAAGGTCCCACCAATGAAATTATTAAGAGAATTTTATTTTTGTAAAGTATATGCTAGTCTATTAGCATATACTCTTTCTTGTCACATTGACATGTGACCTTCCACATCGTATCTGTATATTAAGGATAGTTATCCTTATTTTCATGTTGATATTTTGAAAGTTAATTGGTTAACCACCTATGTTTATTATAAATAGTTAGATGGTTACCATTTTTAAAAGAGATTTTTTGAATAATTGATACTAAGAGCATTTAAAACAATTAAAGAATTTTGAAAAGATTATCTGGATAGTTTTGTTAAATTTATATGATATCTCTCAATTGTTAAAATTCAGGTTGAATTTGAATGATTCTTCTTATTTTGAGTCACATTCTTTGTCATATGGTAGTTAATTTTTGATGAATTCTAGATTAACTGTAAATATTTCAAGTATATTTCATTTTATTTACTCTACATTTGGATGTACTTATGTTAATTAGATCATAATAGTAAACTTTTAAAATAAACTTCATTCTTACTTATGATTCATACTATTCAATTGAATCTTGCCTAATTTGTGATTTAATATGAGCTCATGTTATTTTATATCATAAATTAGTGCAATGTGTACTCAACATAATTTGAATCATGCCAGAATATGTGATATGAAAACCTATAATCATGTCTCCTTATTCCTTACCTTTCCTTTTTATTATTTTCATCAAGATTCACTCTAGCTTAAAATTATTAAGTATTTAAATTGGGTAGACCCTGGTGGCTTCGAACCACTAAATCAAATAAATAGTATGGATATTATTCATAATTTGATTCTATTTCACCATAGACAATCATTGAATTGTCAAAAATAGTAACTCATGCCATGGATTCTCAAAATCCTAAAATGAGAAGTGTTCTTCAACACTAAGAGCACCTATGGTATAGTTTGAAGCATCAATAGGAGAAGTTACATAGGCACTAGAAGGAGGGATTCATTGAAAATACTTGATATATTTCACATGTATTTGATCAAATTCTATCTACATTTACATGATTATGTTTATTTTAACATAAATTGTGTAAAGATTGGTGACCATTATGGAAATACAACTTTTCTTGCTAAGAATTTATTAGTTTTTGGAGTTAGGATGGATTATTTTGTTCAAAATTTATAATTATTTGACAATAAGAGGTTTATTTGAGTCATAAGTTGTAAAAATAGGTCATCTTTGCATAATTCAGTACATCTTTGCACTTGTTTAGTTAAAGATTGATTTCCTTTGTCCTTTTATGAACAATTTTTTGAAAATTAAGATTAGTGTGCACATTATTTGTTCTTTGCTTGGAAATCAATGTGTTACACCATGTTTTAAAATAGGATCCTTAATCTTAAAGATGGAACTACCAAGGATTAGGACCATATCACATATAGAGACTAGAGAACCCTTGCTCAAACTTGAAATTCATAGAAGGACTAGAAAAGATAGAGGAAGGCATAGGTATTCTAAATCTTTACCATCATCACCTTTACAACGTATTTCTATGTTTGATCTTCATCTAATCATGGCATGGATTGGAAATTCCCCTACCAATATACCAGGTACAGTTCATGATTTTACACATAATCTTGATAAATATTTACCAATATTTAATCTAACCATTATTATGACTACTGAAGAACATGTTAAATCTTTAAAACCTAAATTAAGATTATTAAATGTTATTCATGAAGATTTAGCTTATATATTTTTCCTATTTACATCCAAATATGTCGCATATGAATGGTTCCTTAACCTACCTGACAATTGTATTATCTCATGGAATAACATTGAAATAATTTTCACATTGATCCATTTAGAAAGATCAAAAGCCCTTATGCCATCTATCATCAATTTACAACTACTAAGAGAGATACAAGTGAACCTATTTGGTGCTTTAATGCTAGGTTCCAAAAAATGTTTAGTTGGACCATGGATCCATATAAACCCAACAAAGCTTTAACTTTAGAGGTTTATAAAGATGTTGTTGACCCCATGACTTCTTTTTTTTTTAAGAGAGCCCTTCCACTTATTATCACATTGGCTCAAGCCTATTCTGAAGTAGTGGTTATTAGTGACCAAATGCAACCCCAAGGATAGATGGATTATTATATTCCAAATGTTAATCCTCAAATGCTTGCATTAAACCTTTTCCCAAATAATTACCAAAATGTTTTACCATTAAACCAATTTCCTTATTTGAATGTGTTGCCTACAAGTCGTGCTACCCCTAATCAAAATTTAGGTTTCTTAAGCCATCAAGTTACCAATGGATTTCATGACAATGACCAGAAGGCTTTAGTGCCTATCAATGGAATTAGTAGTAACCAAGGTAAAACTACTAAGGTTCAAAAAAATGAGATTGAGTCTATATTGAAGATGGTACAAAATCTTAGCACTAATTTTTTTCAATTGTAAAAACAAGTTGGTCATGCTAATGACAATTCTTGATGGAACTTCACTTTTCAAAATTTTAACATGCATAGGAATAAGTTTTATAATGATAGTTTCTTTAATAACAAAACTAATGAGCCTTTTCCTAGAAAAAGTAATATGGAACCTCACTAATATTTCCTTACCATATTACTATAGGGTGCATGATACGTCCAAGCATGGTGAGATTGATTGCATTGAGTTTTATAAATCTTTTGAAGCTTTTAAAGAAGAACTTGACACATTTGAAGTGGTTCCAAACAAAGATGTTGCTAAAT
Source organism: Torreya grandis (assembly GCA_037957365.1). Lineage (NCBI taxonomy): Eukaryota > Viridiplantae > Streptophyta > Pinopsida > Cupressales > Taxaceae > Torreya > Torreya grandis. Next base: position 331,072 of record JARHVA010003393.1, on the reverse strand, counting down.
TTTTTTCTGAATTTGAACCATCTGACCAAGTGCATATGGTAGAAACTTTTCAATTCCCTTTTCAAAAGGATAATGAGCCTAAAAATATTCCTAAATAGATTCAAGAATTCCAACAATTTTTGAATACATGTACTCTAAGAAATAAGGAATAAAAACAACCATTGACCACTGCTACCCCTCCTAACAATTATGGAAGCCCTCCAAACACTATATCAAATAATAATTGTAAACCCCTTAGAGGAATTTATTCTAAGATAACTATTTATCCTCCAAGCAAAGTTGGCTACAATATTATGGAGGATATGAAAAGGATTAAAGTCAATATCACTCTACATGAGTTAACTCAGATCACAAAACAAAGAGACTTACTCTAGGAATCTTTGTCTAAGAAAATTGGGAAGCCCCCTAAGAATGGTAGTGAAAATGTAATTACTCAAGTAATCAAAGCAAAGTCTCCACATTTTTTACTAATATTTTGGATATTTGGGAAAAATGTTCATAATTGTCTTTTAGATTTTGAAGCTTCAACCAAAATTATACCTATTGGGATATGTGAACAACTTAGGTTAAATCTAATCAAGTTTGATAGGGTAGTCACTCAATTATATAAATATGAGTTAAGGTTATAGGATAATTATTGAATGTGCATATACAGTTAGCTAGTGAACCAAGGGTTTAACAATTCACTGATATCCAAGTACTAGAAATGCCTAGTACTTATGGATTGCTTTTGACTAGAGAATGGAATAAGGCTTTAAATGGCTATATGTCTAATAATTTCTCATACTTATGGCTTCCTTAGAAAGGTGTGCCAAATAAAATAAGAGTGGAAAGGAAGCCTCAAATGAAACACATGATAACAAAGTATAATACTATTAATAAAAGGTCAAATTTCCTAGATTTTGATTTGGGAGAGTTCACTTTGGAAATTACAAAAGAACCAATTTTTAAGAGTTCTCAAATTATTGGTTTGTGGAAGTTATAAATTTATGGTGCCAAGTGCAAATGAGGATCAGGAGTTAGTATTTTATTGATACATCCTTTAGAAAAGCAATACCATGCAACTTATAAGTTACAATTCCCTTGCACCAATAATTTAACTGAGTATAAGGCTCTCATACTTAGATTACAGTTTGCCATTAAACACAAAGTTAAGGATGTCCTTGTCTATGGATAATTTCAACTTGTGGTTAACCATGTGAGGAGTAATAATAAATGTAAATTGTCTTACTGAAAAATATATAACTTTAGGGTGTGGGAATTGATTGAATCTTTCGATGCCTTCAACATACTAGCTATTTTAAGAGAAGAAAATAAAGTTGCTAATGAGTTTGCCTTTATTATAGTGAACCTCATTCCTAATCATGATTCTCAAAGCATTAGTATTGAATTAGTACCATGTCCTTTAGTTCCTGACAATGTAAATCATTTGCAAGTTTTTAATGATGATTAACAAATCATATATTTCTTAACTAATTTTGGAGATTTTGAAGCTCACATTATTGATGAAATTGATGAAAATTCTCAAGAGATGGAACTTAATGATAAAATAATCCATTTAAGTGACATTAAGATATCTAAAGGAATGATTTCATTGGAATGACTATTTGATCTTGATAAGATTTTTGAGGCAACTAAATAACCAAAGGTAAATGGTAGAGATTATCATGTGATGAACCTTGGTCTGCATGATCAGACCCAAATGGTGAATATAGGGAAGGCTTGCACTAAAATGGAAAATATAAAATCTATAGAGTTGCTTATAAAATACAGGGATGTAATTTATTGGTCTTATGAACATTTGAAAATATTTGATCCAAGGGTCATTACTCATACTATACCTCTTCAAGAGGGTTGTAAACCCTTTAGATAGATGCAAAGGAAAGTCAACCCTATTTTAGAACCCATGATTTTTAAATAAGTCAAAAAATTGTTAGATGTAAGGATAGTGTTTCCTATTAGACATTCTACATTGGTGGAAAACCTAGTTCTAGTCAAAAAAATGAATGGAAAAATAAGATTTTGCATAAATATTAGGAATATGAATAGAGCATATGAAAAGGATAATTATCCTTTACCTTATTTAGACTAGATTATCCAAAATATTTATGTATCTTCTAAGATGTCCTTTTTTAATGGATTTCTTGGATATAACTAGGAGCTTATTACTCTAGAGGATAGGATGAAAACAACTTTTACTACTAAATGGGTAACTTATGCTTACAAGAAAATTCCTTTTGGATTAGTTAATATAGGTACAACTTTTCAAAGGACTATGGATCATGATTTACAAGGCTTAGTGGGAAAGTTTATCATCATAAATTTGGATGATCTTAAAGTATTTTCTAGAAATAGAGAGGAACATTTCATACATTTAAGATGAGTATTTAATAGATGCAAAAAGTATGGTGTATCTCTTAATCCCAAGAAAAGTATATTCTATGTCACTAAATGAAAATTATTAGGACATGTGATTACCAAAGATGGGATTTATTTAGATCCTAATAGAATAGCGGCCATCTCTAAAATTGGGTTGCCTAATAGATGAAAAGAACTTAAGTCATTCTTTGACAAGATTAATTTTGTGAGGAAATTTATTTTAGGATTTGTTGAGATTGTCAAACATTTGAATGATATGATTAAGAAATAATCTATGGCTTCTTGGAAGGAATAATCTAATAAGGCCTTCACTAACATTAAGAATGCAATCAATGAAGCTCCAATCCTCATAAGTCCTAATTTCTCAAAATATTTCTATCTATATTCATTTTCTTCTAAGCATACTATGGTTGCAGTGTTAACTCAAAATGTTGATGAAAATGATCATCGCATAGCTTTCATGAGCACCAACTTCAAAAATGAATAAATGAATTATTCTATGATTGATAATCAATCTTATGCATTAGTAATGACAGTAAAAAAAATTAGACATTACCTCCTTAGAAATAAGGTACATCTCATATTACCTGATCTTACTACAAAGCTTATGTTGAGCCAAAATGAGCCTGGAGAAAGAAGAGGCAAGTGGATAAAAATTATACAATAATATTATATAGAGATGAAAATATCCAAATTAGTGAAATGTCAAGGTTTAATTTAGATGATCACTAGTATTAATCCAAAATGCCATGTCATGCAAATAAATCAACAAAACTTCCAACCCAATGAGTGGTATGACTATATTATCCATTTACATGTCAATGGTGTTTATCTCGAAAGATTTATAAGAGAAAATAAGAGATCCTTGGGGCTCAAAGTAGCTCATTACCTCATCAATAATGGAGTCTTGTATAGGAGGAACTCTGAGGTAATTTATCTAAGATGTGTGTCCAAGAAAGAAGCATCTTAGATTATGACTACTTTCCATGAGAATATAGAAAGTGGACACTTTAGGAAGAACCACAAATTAAAAAATTCTCAAGGATAGATATTATTGGCCCACCCTCTTTAAATATGCTTATAAGGATGGAAGGGAGTGTCATTTGTGCTAGATTTTTAGCACAAAGGAGCCAAAGGCAGCCATGCCTTTGTAACCTATGATTTTGGATAAACCTTTTGCATAATGGGGATTAGACTTTGTGGGAGTAATAAAACCTAATTCTTCTGAAGGTCATAAGTATATCCTAATTTATATGAATTATTGTAATAGGTGGACTGAGGTAGTAGCCACTAAGTAAGGTAGAACAGAGAAGGTGATCAATTTCCTAGTAGAAAATATTTGTACTCGATTTGGAATCCTAGTTTCTTTGGTTTGTGATAATAGATCTACAATCATTTATATTTAAGTGATAAAATGGGATTAATAACAATGTATTTCACTCAAGTTTTATTCTAATAAATACCATAAATAAATGGTGTTTCTGAATCCACAAATAAAAATATGATGAAAATTATCAAAAAATCTATAGAAGATAGATGTAGAACATGGTATAAACTTATTAAGTTTGTATTATGGGCAGATCGAATTAGGATCAAACAAGCTCTAAAGGCCTCACCATTTTTATTTTTATATGTTTAGGAAATCATCTTTCCCATAACCTTGAATTTTATTACATTCACATTCATATAGGAATACATGGAAGATGGTCAGGAACTTTCTAATTCTCAGTTTCTAGACATTATTTAAATGGAAGATGTCAAAGAAAAGGCATTTATAGAATTCGATAGGCACCAATCAACTGGGAAAAGATTGTTTGATGAAATATATAAAGTAAAGGCATTTAGGTAGGGAGATATAGTCCTTCTTTGGGACAAATAATCAAAACCTAAAGGAAAACATGGTAAATTCACCCCTTTATTGATTGGCTCGTACCAAATTGCAAAAATCTTCAGCAACAATACTTTTAGGTTGAAAGATCTCCAATGAGCTGAGTTCACACTACCTACTAATGGACAATACCTTAAACATTACTTTTTTGTTGTCCCACTAGGGGTCTTCATGGAATAAATGTGTAAGATTGTTAAATTTAGAATAGGTAGGCTAGTTAGTTCCTTGTCTTTCTTTATTTTATTTTTTCCTTTTCTTGTTGAGTTAGTATATATTTGTTTGTTTATGTTTTCCTTTATTTTATTTCCTAGTGATTTTCCTTGGTTGTGGTATAATATTTTAGTATTATTGTTGATTTGGAAATTTCTCAAGAGAGTGTGGGTGAATTTTACAAAAGGTGAACATCAGGTCATAATAAAGTATCATGAAGAAACCAATGGCACTGATATAGATTCATATATGAATTCAATGTCCTACAATGATTTAAATCTTATTCTAAATTAAAAATTGGTTTTAAGAAGAGTCATATGTATATGATGTGAATTTAGTTTGTTAACTCATATTCATGCTTACACTTAAAACATATCCTTGTCATGAACTCAAGTATTAATTAAAGGAGATTATCCTAAGGCCAGAACATTTGATCAAATCCCTAAAATTGGCTAATTTGGTTCCTAACCTTTGTTGGAAGCAAAACATGATGATAAAAAAAAATATTATCAAATCAAAAGATTATAAAGCAAATGTGATTCAGGTAATCTCCACCAGGGTTATAGATGACTAGATAGCAGTGGAGCAAGGCTTTGAGTGGAACCAAATGTATCTCTATTAGGGCTATAGATGCATGGCTAGCAGTAGAGCAATGTCCAAGCCTTCCTTGAATTAAGAGCTATTATTCTCAAAGAATATCTAAAATTCTCAAAATCAAATGTAATGGACAAAAAGGACATGACCCCAGACATTATTTCTTAAAGTTCATAATAGATAGTAAGTGGAATCAAAGCACACATTGCATGTTTATGTTATAATATCTAAGTTCAGATTTTATACATAAGGAGATTATTTCAATCTAAGGTTGATTAAGGAAAGAGTATATGTCTAAATGAGATATAGAGTTTATGTAAATGTAAAACTAAAGTCTTGTGTTCTAACATATTGCTATATTGCCCTTCTGAGTTAGCATTTGTTGATACCAACAACTCCCTATCTTTCTTTTTTGAAAGGAGGACCCCAACTTTTGTTTCCAAAATGTTTGTATTCTAGATTGGATATGAAGAGTTGTCTTATATTGGATATTAAAGGTAAATCAAATTTAAAATGGTAACCTGTGATTTGATGTATTTGATCATGTTTGCATTTTATGGTTCAAATTTTCTAATAATTGTCTTCAAGGTGATTAGTTACAGGTTCCATAGAAGAAGCTAGGATTCTTAAGGAACAAACACTAAAGTGGGTTTGAATTTGAATATTCATAGAAAATACTAGTGGGAGATTTTATTTCTTTTTGACCAAGTGATCCTAAGTATAACTTTATATTAAATCTTCAAATATGTTTCTTCTTTAAAACATGACTAGATATTAATATAAAACATTAGGCTAAACGTTATACATGGTCAGGTATTGATTTAAAACATATGCTCTTTTACAAAGCTAATGGTAATCACTTGATCATTGGATTTAATCCAATGGTGTAACAATCCCAAAGTATTTTAAAAAGGACATACAATGAATGATTTGGACCTAGTGAATATCTAATGGTGATTATTTGCTTAGAGCATTTGATCCAAAAGTACAAATTAAATCTAACATGCAGAAGGATGTTAACAGTGATTAACCACTCGAGACTTGATCTGATGGTTCACATTGCCTCTAAGGTTCTAATATAATGGTGTGCATCGACCCCAAAAGTCTCAAAATATCTTGAAGAATTTACATGTGGCACACATTCATTAGACTAGAAAAGTATATTATCTTAAAATTGACAGGTTTGCTCCCATCATTTGATGTCTATGAGGACATATTTTATGGGATCAAACCCATCAAAATTAACATGAGACATAAATATTCTATTATCTTAAATTTAATAGGTTCACCCCCATCATTTGATGGGACTAAACCCATCAAATTTAAAATAAATAGCATCAAAAGCATAGGGATATCTTTAAGGCTTTATGCACTACACTTGTTTGTTTGATCAATAAATTTCACTATCTTAAATTTGATAGGTTCACCCCCATCATTTTATTTCTATGAGGACATATTTGACGCTACCGAACATGTCAAATTGAACCTAGATAATCCTTGAAGCCTTGGGAACTCCATCGTCTTAAATTTGACAAGTTCTCTCCCAATGTTTGCCATTTGTGAAGATGTATTTGTTTGACATTTGTGAAGATGTATTTGATGTGACTAAACCCATAAAATTTAACTTAGACAATTTTTAAAGCCTAATCAAAGGAGGCATTTCTAAAACCCTTTTAAAAAATACTATTTTTTATGAAGAAGAGCTTAGTATATAAAGATTTTAGCCTAAGTCATTTTGTGTTTATTAAACATAAAATTATAAATGACATTTTTAAATTTAAGATTTATATGATCATGTAATTGATTAAAAGGTAAGCATCTTACAAGATCCAATGGTGATCACTTGTTCCCTAAATTTGATCTAATCATGAATTGATCTTGAAACCTTTTAAAAAAACTCATGCAGTTAATGATTTAGCCCCAGGTAAGATCCAATGGTGATCTCTTACTCACTATATTTGATCCAATAATGTGACAAAGTTGAGGACTTTTCAAAGGCCTTATGATCTTGACACATGGCACAATCAATAAGATCAAAGATCAAGAACTAATGAAAAGTAAGGACCTAGATTTACCTTTTCAAAGCAAAATAAAGGGGAATTTTGAAAACTAATTATCACTCTTCAAATGGCATTGATGAAATTTTCCATGAAAGGCATGGAACCCTACCACATAAGCTCCATGTAAGCATGAAGGATCAAAATGAAAGATATCTCATGATTGAAAACATAGAAGAAATGATATTAAAGTTCCATCATATCTATGGCACATATGAGATCAAAGTTGGATGTTTTGGTCATTAAAGCCAAAAACCCTAAATCCTCTATAAAGAAGGCCAGAGTTGGTTTAATTGATTATGTGACAGTTGAGATAATTACAAATAGAATTTAGAGCGAGTGCCTTAGTAAGAAATTTGATAAGTTTACAACTATTATACAATGTTATCAATGGCAGTATGTAGACAATAGATGAAGATTGAAGCAATACTTTATCTAACTTTAGATAGTCATGGAAGGGTCTTTAGAGACATAAAATTAGATTTAATTGCCTTAAATGTGCATGGATTAAGAAATTGGTCTGAATTATTCTTCTTTATAGAGGAGTTACAACTAATTTCCTAGGAAGGAAAGAGGAATGCTTTAGTGTTCAAAAGATACAAGGATTTAGTATCAATTAAAATGATAGGCGTTCATCATGTAGATGTTAAACCAAAGGTAATGCATTCCATTGATATTCTTATTCCTATCTTTTTTACTACATAATAGATGGAGAATGGATTATTCATGAAGGAAGTATCAAAAAATTTGCATCCATATCTCCCATGGCATTTGAGACTTATTATAAGCTCCCTTTGCCTCATGTTGATCTCCCTTCATTGAGAGAATGGAAAAATTCCCAAAACTTGGATACAGTCCTCTCACCTTGCTTAATCCAAGGTTCCCATATTTTCAAGACCTCAAATGGTGAGATTCATATTGCCCAATTCAGGGAACATGTCAGCGTATCTATGAATTTATTGAATAGAGCATTTGGTACATATTATACTACTTGTTTAATAAAGATTTGGGTATCCTATATCCATTGCATGTTGGAGTAGAACTTCACTGCTCCTATTTGATACTAAATAAGTTTCTTCTTGGACAAAAAAATTACAATTATTAAGAGAGACTTACAAGAAATTCTTTATGATGTCTTACCTCTTAGATGTACTCCTAACCTCTATTAGTTTCCCTAGAATTTGAAATTGGTCCCTTGATGGTAGATCTACTATTTCCCATCATTACTCCAAATTACATATTTTTGAAGACATGAATCACATGTAGTTCATATGTGATGGTATGTTCTAAGTCATTTTTTAGGCAATCACTAGTGTCCCTATGCCTAGGCTTCATCCTCTAATCAAAAGATAAGTAAATACCATGGGGGATGTGTTGTTCCATCCGGATTGCACTATAATAAGGATATATGGAATCATGTTCCAACCATATAGATTCCATATATATGTTCCCAGTAAACTTGTAGAGCAATAAATTACTTATCAAATCATCTTGGTAATGGATTAGCACTAAAAAAAGAATAAGAAAGCTTAGGTTTATCCTTTTCATGTAGACATTAGAAGAACTATAATTAGGGATTGGTAACAACTGGAGATCATGGTAGTATACAAGAACTCTTTTGATTTCCAATTAGCTTATCTTAAGATGTGGGACCCCAATGATAGAGTAGCTAACCAAATTTGGGATAAAAAGGTCCCAAAGGATGAATACAAATATCAACAAGGTGTGGGAGATGGTATTTACACAAAGGAAAGGAACATTAAAGAAGTTTTGTCTAGGGTTAAAAACTACAACATAAATTTAGAACATAGGCTAGTCAGGGATAATAAGCCTTCAGGATAAATATTGTAGTTACATCCTTTATAGTATCTTTTGTTTCCAAGACCATCTGAGACTACACATCAAGAACCACCTATTGAGGGACAATCTTCTGAGCCTCAATAGGGCAAATTGACAAAGTCATCCTAGATTGGTAAACCTAAGGATGTAGATGGAAAATGTAAATCCATAATTCAAGAGTCCAGCATTAAAGGTCCCCGAATTTAGGAATCCCCACAAAGGCCTTCTTCCCTAGTATAAGTTATCAACATGATTGCTTTGGAAATTAGAGAAATAGTAGAGAGTACCATCGTTAACATCACATCTACTTATGGTTCAAATAAAGAAGAAGACCCATCTCAGGAAGTAGGCAAGGAATTAGTTTGATTGGATAGTGGACAGAGATAGGTATAATTATCCTTATTTCCTTTGGATCCAAGAAAGAGGCCTAGGTTAACTTTCACTCACCCCATTGGTGAAATAAACATCTTCAATGATGAAAATCCTATCTATGGACCAGCCATTCCGAATTAGTTTGTTTATGGGAAGTTTTATAAAATCCCATCTCTTTCTCCTTCATTGGCTTTGACTTGAGTGGGTATTGGTGTTCAAGATAATGTCAAGCCTTCGATTCAAGATATGTTGAACAAACAAGTAGAGAGAATCATCAAGATTATTCACAACAAGGAAATCCAAGGGGTTGGTACCTAAGGAGTCTCTAGGACTTCAAATGTAGATATTTTTAAACAACCACAGGTGAAATAACTTGACCCTCAGGTCCAATTTCATGTAGATAGATTAACTATTGAGAGAGTAGAGACCAATAAAATCATTGTTGGTATTGAGGAATTCACCTTTCAAAAGGTGGAACCATTTTCAGGCTTAACTCCTATTCTAGGGTAGGAAATAGGGGAGCATCCTATTTTTCAAGAGGATGTAGCTAGTATGGTAATGGCCTAGTCAACAATGACCTTGGTTAAAGTTCAAGGAATGAAGCAGAAGATTCTCAAATTGGAGAAAGAAAAATAAGATTTAGAAGCTCAAGTTCTCCTTTCAATTACTGGGGATGTATTTCAAGCATTGAATGTATCATTGATGGATGCATTTGTGAATTTTAAAATAATCAAGTCTATATTGAGTGCTTTATACCATAAAGCTAAGATGGCACATGCCTTAATCACTTAATGCTAGAATTCTGAAGTTTAAATGGAGGACATCATCAGGGTGCATAAGAAAAAATAGGTATTGGATTTCAAGATGATCAAACTTAAACATCTAGATGTCTTCATGGTATTTTTGATATATAATCAAGAATATTTGATCAACTAGAGTAATGATGTTAAGGACTTCATCAAGAGAGACACCAGCTTGGTAAACCATATAGAGAAATTTTTGGTGAATCTATTGGATAACCCTTCTCAAAACACTACTATCGGCCTAATCGATGATGAAGAACTCAAGTAGAGGGTTGGTACTCACATTCAAAGCATCAAAGATAGAAAAGTTCATTCATATAAGGGAAATTAGAAGAACCTTGATACCATTATTTTTATAGGGAAGAAAATTACAGAAGCACACTATATCAAGGAACTTGTATCTTGGGTAGATAGTGAATTTGAGAAGTTAGTAGATAAAGAATATGATTTTTCTAATGAATCCTATAGTGGATTTTGAGTTGATCAAGGAGAAATACACCAAGGTGAAAGACTTTCTCAAACATGGCTAATTGAAGGGCCCACTAATGAAATTCTAAAGAGAATATTCTTTTTGTAAAGTATATGTTAGTCTATTATCATATACTCTTTCTTGTCACATTGACATGTGACCTTCCACATCGTATCTCTATATTAAGGACAATTGTCCTTATTTGCATGTTGATATTTTAAAAGTTAACTAGTTAACCCCTTATGTTTCTTATAAATATGGAGATGGTTACCATTTGTAAAAGAGAGTTTTTGAGCAATTGATACCATGAACATTTAATACAACTAAGGAATTATGAAATTGTCTGGATAGTATTGTTAAATGTCTATGCTGTATCTCAATTATGTAAATTCATGTTGAATTTGAATTATTCTTCTTTTTTTGAGTCACATTATTTGTCATATGGTAGTTAGTTTGTGATTAATTCTAGATTAACTATAAATATTTCAAGTATACTTAATTTTATTTTCTTAGCATTTAGATGTACTCATGTTATTCAAATCATAATAGAAAACTTTTAAAGTAAACTTGGTTCTTACTTATGATTCATACTATTCCTCTAAATCTTGCCTGATTTATGATGTAATTTGAGATTATGTTATTTTATAACATAAATTGGTTTAATGTGTACTCAACGTGATTTGAATCTTATCATAATATTTGATATGAAAACTTGTATTCATGCCTCTTTCTTCCTTAGCTTTCCTTATTTATTTTTATCAAGATTCACTCTAGCTAGTATTCAAATTGTGTAGACCCTGGTGGCTCCCAACAATTAAATCAAACAAATATTATGGACATTTTTCATACCTTGCTTCTATTTCACCATAGAAAATCACTAAATAATCACAAACTACAACTCATGCCATGGATTCTCATAATCCTAAAATGAGAAGTGTTTTTCAACACTAAGACCACCTGTGGTATAGTTTGAAGCATCAGTAGATCCCTAATGGCTACCACATGGTATCTTCTTGAATAACATTAGGAATATTAATACCTTGAGCTAATACCCAATGAATCTGAAGCCTTAATGTTTGAGGAACTAGCATGTGTTGCTGTATCAAGTGTATAAAATAGGAGGGATTTGAGATTAACATTGGAATTGGGGTATGACAATGGTGACATGTGGCTCACCCATGCCATCTGGTGTGAATAAGGATAGTAGACCTACAACCACAATGTGCATTCAACTACATCAGTAGTGGCTAAGGCTAATTTTGATGGTTGTTTCAATGCCCTAGTGTAGTATCTTTAGGCATTATCCTGTAAATGGATTATTGAAAATTTAGCTAAATGATTAGGATTTTGATAATGGCATGGACCTATTCTTTAGAATATTAGCATTTTCCAAATAGTGTATTGTGTGCTTTGATTTTTATGATTTTCATATGGAATATATTACTCTATGATTGATTATGTACAACATGGTTGCATTATGTCTATTTTAAGGGAAAAAAGGGCATGAAAAAAATATTTATTTAAAATATGCCCTTCATTAGTTTGTTGTCTATATGTACTAGGACCAATGACGACTTTTAAGAGGTAAAGAGCCCACCATTTTATGGTGTAGTTGGCTTCTTTATCATATGTATAATCTAGTTTAATCACTAGGTCACCAATATTGAATTTGCATACTTTGACATTTCTATTATGTTTTAGATTATGGTAAAAGTAGGTTTTGAAGGGACCCTGAAACCCTTTAATAGAATCAAGGAAGATAAAGCATTAACAAACATCAAGAAAATCAGTCCTGTAACCTACTGAAGAGCAACATCAAAAATAGGTTTTACAGGGACCTAAAACCACAAACATAGTCCAATAAAAGTACCCAAGTTTTAGAAGGACCTAAGACCTCAAAGAACTTACAACATAGGGTAAAGAATGCTAAAATATATATATCTTTAGAATTCTACCCTGGCCAACAATGCAAGTTGCCATTGCAATAAACAATGATGACACAAGCATTTACCAGGACATTAAAATTCCACAAAATACCTTTGGTTTCTCTATCCCTTTGATTTGATGGAGACACTGTCAAATCTAGTAATAATGATGGTCATAGCCATGTCGAGAAAAAGGCTGTGCTCCACCATGACCTCAAACCCTAAAATTACATTGCCCACAGCCCTGGCGTCCTTAATCAAAATCTCAAAATATAAATCCATAATATAGTTTGAATTATTCATCATGTAGTGTTTGTCGTCATCCATGCACAGCTTGGCCTCATAGCCCTCTGCATCAAAAAGTGCCTGCAATCGTCACACAAGAAATGAGACTAGCGACAGTGAAAGCCACCCCATGTGGGACCACTCTGAAGGGGAGTCATCTTAAAATTACAACTTATAATATATCTATTGTTTTGTTAATAGATGTCAGATTTGTATTGGAGGTCATGTTGTAAGGTGACCATATGTTACTCATCAAGTAAATATAAGTCACAGAGATAGGCTTCACATAATCCATCATTAGGTATAATACCATAAAAAGAAATGTGAAATGATGGTAACTCAACTTCTAAATGTAATACTGATTTATAACCATATACTAATGAAAAATGTGTTTCCCCAATTGTAATATGTATCCTAGTATGATAAGCCTAGAGTGTAGGATGAAGTTGTAAATGCCAACCAGTACATGATTCTCTAATAGTAATTAATAATACTTTGATAAGGTTTCTTGTAGTGCATTCTACTTTGCCATTGTAATGAGGGTGATAAGGTGTTGATAGCTTATGCATAATTTTGAATTTTGCACATACTTATTTCATGTCTTGGTTTCTAAAATTATTTTTGTTGTCATTTTTCATGGTATAGTGAATTCCAAAATGACAAATGATTTGATTGAGAATAAATTTGGAAATGGTGATACTAATAATTTTAATAAGTAGGTTTGGATTCCACTGACTTGGCAAATTATTTAATGGTAGTGATAATGCATACATGACCATTTTATGGACTAGGTAATTTGTTGATGAGATCTAATACCCACATAGATAATAGCCAAGGACACTCCAAGTTTAGGATTTTGGCCAGAGGAGAGTGAGTGAGATCATCATGAATTTGACAATGATTATTATTTTTATCAAAATTAATGGCATCTTTTTCAAGAGTTAGTTGAACATAACCCATGTATAGGTATTTATAGGCTATGGCATGACCATTAAATTAACCTTCATAGATGCCCCCATGTGCATATTCAAGAAGACTTGTAGCTTATTATGGAATTAAATAATGGATTAGGGTATCTTATATGTTATGATAATAGAGGGTATTGTATCAAAGTACATTTTTATGTTTTTCTTTTTTTTAATTTGTGTTTTTTCACCAGAATCTACTTTTAGAGGGTAATTATGATGCTCAATTGATTGTATGATATTTTTATACCATGAGATTTGTCGAAAACTGATAATTTCTATGTGAAAATTTAGATAATAATTTTTATTTTTTATATAATAAGGTGACTTCCTCATTTTGATAAGGAAATAAGAATCACAAAGAAGTTGATGAGTATGAAATAATGAAGTTAATGAAGTGAGAGAATCAACTATATCATTTTAATATTGTGTGATTGGTCCAATGGTAAATGACAAAAAATATTTGGAAAGCGTAGTTGCAATTTGATGGTATTTAATAAGGTTTTCACTTTGACATTAAAAGTATCCACCAGCTTGACTAAATATGAGTTATTAATCACCTAAAACATGTATCTATGGGATATCTAAATCGATTTCAACTTACATGCCTAGTATAAAAGCTTCATATTTATCCATATTATTGGTGTAATTAAATATTAATCAAAATGATAGATGTATGATTTTACAATATGGGTTTGTTAAAACAAAGGCTTCCCCACATCTTTTAAGGCATTTTACACCATAAAAGTGAAGTGTCCAAGTGTCTTCATGCAAGTTAATTATAATTTCTTGGAATTTTTTATTGATTTATTTATATTTAATGGTAGCATGTTGAGGGTTAATTCATCATGGTTATTTACATGTATATCATCAATGAAGTTGTGGAAATAATATTTTACTGAGATTGCTTTGTTATGACCTTCAATATAAAGAATATCTTAGTTAGGAATATATTGAAGGTTATTAATGTAGGATGGATTACAAAAGTTGTTAGTCAAGAAATAGTTAATAAATCTATGAAAATGCCTAAAGAACTAAATAAATAAATCCAAATTTTTCATGAAGGGTTTATTAATGATAATGAATAACAAATTAAAAGAAATAAATACTAGTTACCATCCCAAATCAATTCCACCACCCAAGAGTAGCTCCAATCATATTCTCCTCTTGATCTGATGCTATTATATTTGTCAAATATGGATTATTTACTCCACCATTACATCAAGAACATGATGCATAACCAAGGCTCAATAGATGAAATCTCTAATCTATCCTATCAAATGAAGCTTACAAATAACACAAATGATCAACACAAAAGGATGTGGAGATACTTCTACATTATAACCCTATAATTTTTAGCTTAAGAAATCATGTTTTAAGCCCTTCTCTTTATAGATTTTAGAAATGGTCTAATAACAAGCATGACCATCCATTTAAAGATTGAGATGTATTGCCATGTATTAATATAATATTTGGAAATAAATCCATAAATAGATTCCTAATGATTTAGGATTCAGGGGCATTAATTAGGCATGGGTGCCCATAATTTAGATATTTTATGCATTTATGGCTTTTGGATGCCACCCCATAGATGATGTCACTAGGTGATGTAGATATTGTGAATCAATTTTCAATATTAAAATAATCAATAACCTCCATGGAAAATACACTTAATCTATTAATTTTAATTAATTATACTTAAACAAGATTAATCAATATTTGAACAATTCTTTGGAAAGTGGACCTCAATTAATCAAAATGGTCAAAAAGTCATATTACTAGGTTATAATTTAACTCAAGAAGAATTGGAAGGTAATATTCGAAGCATTGTAACTGTATTCCCATTTTGGATGTCTCCAACATAAAATAACAAAGGTATGTGATGTGTAATAATAAACAAGAAGAAAAGAGTTGTATAAATCCCAAAAAGATAATATCATCATTTTGACTCAAAATAAATTGATCAAAGTTATGAATCAATTAAAATGCATTTCCCCATTTAGGGATATATTGGCATAAATAGACACTTGTATATCACAAGTTTGAGCCATTTATCACATTTTTAGTGATTTTTAACTAAATTGGGCATTTGAGTGCAATTTGAGTAAGATTGAAAACTTCAACTCAAATAATGTTAGGAATTGGATGTTTACATTTTCCCTATGTTTGAGAAAGCATAGCAAGACATTGAGGAAATCAACATCTTTTCAAAGAAAAGTTTTGTCAAGAAGAAATGGAAATGGCCCATGAAGCCCCCTTGAGAGGACATACTAGGAGCAAAGAGAAGGATGGACTTTAAAAAAGAGAGGGAAACTGAGAGATTAACAAATGGAATAAATTACATATAGATGAGATAATGTTTGCACACATGGTTACCATCAATGATCAAAATATAATTAGAGGTATAATGGGCCCCAAAGATAGGAGGAATGGGAATAAACATGTAAGGGTCACACTTTTAATATACTAGATTTGAGAGTGCAAGCTTCATGCTTATGGCATTGATCAGTACTGAAATAATTTGAAAAAGTTTGAATATCTTGGAATTATAGGAAATGGAGAATGTGGT
Organism: Torreya grandis; assembly: GCA_037957365.1. NCBI lineage: Eukaryota > Viridiplantae > Streptophyta > Pinopsida > Cupressales > Taxaceae > Torreya > Torreya grandis. The sequence continues at coordinate 314,717 of JARHVA010003393.1, read as the reverse complement.
CTCTAAAAAATATGATAATAAGAAGTGCCCTAGTAGAGAAGATTTGATTTTGATAAGATAGTTTTACCCTAGCAGGGCCTATTTTGATCATTTATAAAGAATAAATAATGGCTTGAACTTGTAGGGCTAATTTATATTTGCTAACAAATTTAAATGTTGTGCCTTAGAATGGGCAATTTGTAAGCAATTAGCTCAAGGATATAACCTAATACATAGATTATATATGAGGTGGTACAAATGTAGATGTGATGGTATAATGGCTTAGTAAAATACATAAAAAAATAAGTATACAAGAATCCACAAAGTAATGAAAGAGATGAAAAGAAGAACAAATATGGCTAATCTAACTTGAGATATGTCATGTATCCAATTATTCCTTACATAGTCCAAATGGAGCTCAATCTAATGTAGTTCACCTGAGATTGGGAGAGAATGAAATGAAGGATGATGAAAAATGGCTAGGAATTGATTAGACTCATGATGTATGTGAAGAGATGCATGTCTAAGTATTGAGTCAAGTGCTAAATCTATTGAACCTAGTTTATGCATAGTGATCTTGAGATCTATTCAATGGATATAGGTTGATGTTAAGAGTTGATTCTAGATCACAAAAAGATTGCTATTGTAAAAGAAATTAGGCATCATAAGTATGAAGAAATCACAATGATATGGAATTTAAAATTCATAAATTTGGTTCAAATATGAATACCTATAACTAATATGATGGTAAAAATTGACCAAAACTAGAGTTAAAACTATTTACATTTAAATAAAAAACCAAATACAAAGAAATAGATAAACATAATCGAACCTAACTTAAAATCAAGATATGAAAAATCAAGATTTATGTAGGGAAAAAAACTTTTAAAACAAAAAAAAAAAACATCTTAATAACATGAGATCAAGATATAAGTAATCAAGATCTATGCGAATCATCAAGATGCTCTTAAAAATAAAGTTGAAGTGTAAAAACATACAAAGAAACACAAGACCAAGGTGAGATGAAAAGTAATAGAAAAAGGATAATAAATTAATTAAAAGACAAGAAAGCAAAAAAAAAACCAAAAAAAAAACAAGAAAACTCAAATAAACACACACAAACAAAAACCAAGTTAGTGTAGCTTAGAAAAGATTATTCATGCACATGTAGTAGAGGTTTTACTTTCTACTACAATGTAACAAGGAAAAAGACACAAAATTTTTCCCTCAATAAAGAGGCATAATAGCATAAGACATTGGAGAAGGGAGGAAAAGGAAAGGGTTGGATGAGCTAACTCTAAATATATAAGATAAGTATATGTTTCTTACATAGTACTGTGGATGCATGTTCTAACATGAACTTCAATCCAAATGTATTTCTCCTAAGAAGTGGTATAGAATAAAAAGCTTATAATAAGAAATATATGATTATTTTTGTAGAAGAAAATGGGAGACAAAAATCAAATAGACAAAAGATAATGGTCTTTCAACTAAAAATTTTGTGAGATGAAGGAGAATGATCTTGAAAAATAGCAAGTGCTTGGGACAAATTATTTTTAAAATGGAAAGAGCGTGAGGATCAAAATTTACAAAAGAATAAGATAATGTTTTTTTCCTCTTGTGGATCATTTTCTAATTTATTTGGTGTTTTTGGGATAAAAACTATGTAGAAGGGATAAACCAACTAGTCAAGGAGATGTTCATCCAAGAGTAGAAGCTCTAATAAATAACTAATCCAGATGTAATGGAAATCATGGATATAAACAATGGACTAGGGAACTATATGAGAGATCCAATAAAAAATAAATCTAGATGGAATGGTAGATTCTTACAAATTGGTTGACCCCATGATATAAAGCTAACAAATTTTTAGCTTTGGAGGTTTATAAAGATGTTGTTCACCCCATGAAATCTAGTTTTTTTAAGAGAGCCCTTCCACTTATTATCACATTGGCTCAAGACTATTTTTAAGTAGTGGTTATTAGTGACCAAATGCAACCCCAATGATAGATGGATTATAATATTCCAAATGTTAATCCTCAAAAGCTTTCATTAAACCTTTTCCCAAATGATTACCAAAATATTCCATCATTAAACCAATTTCCTTATTTGAATGTGTTGCCTAATAGTCATGTTGCCCCTAATCAAAATTTAGGTTTCTTAAGCCATCAAGTTACCAATGGATTTCATGAAATTGAGTAGAAGGCTTTAGTGCCTATTAATAGAATTAGAGGTAACCAAGGTCAAAATACTGAGGTTACAAAAAATGAGAATGAGTCTATATTGAAAATGGCACAAAAGCTTAGCACTAATTTTTTTCAATTGTAAAAACAAGTTGGTAATGCTAATGAAAATTCTAGATGGAACTTCACTTTTAAAAATTTCAACATGCATAGGAATAGGTCTTATAATGATAGTTTCTATAATAACAAAGGTAATGGACCTTTTCCTAGAAAAAATAATATGGATATAAACCTCACTGATATTACCTTACCATATTACTATAGGGTACATGATACTTCCAAGCATGGTGAGATTGAATACATTGAGTTTTGTAAAGCTTTTAAATATTTTCAAGAAGAACTTGACACATTTTAAGTGGCTCAAAGCAAAGATGTTGCTAAAAATTCTTCTGAATTTGAACCATCTGACCAATTGCATATGGTAGAAACTTTTCAGTTCCATTTTCAAAAGATTAGTGAGCCTAAAAATATTTCTAACTAGATTCAAGAATTCCAATAATTTTTGAATACATGTACTCTAAGAAATAAGGAATAAAAACAACCATTGACCACCTCTACCCCTCTTAACAATTATGGAACTCCACCAAACACTGTACCAAAGAATAATTGTAAACCCCTTAGAGTAAGTTCTTCTAAGCTAACTGTTTATCCTCTAAGCAAAGTTGGCTACAATATTATGGAGGATATGAAAAGGATTAAAGCCAATATCACCTACATGAGTTAACCTAGATCAAAAAAAAAAGAGACTTACTCTAGGAATCTTTGTCTAAGAAAATTGGGAAGCCCCCTAAGAATGATAGTGAAAATGTAATTACTCAAGTAATTAAAGCAAAGTCTCCACCCTTTTTACTAATAGCCAAGATATTTGGGAAGAATGTTCATAATTTTCTTTTAGATTCTAAAGCTTCAACCAAAATTATGCCTATTAGGATATGTGAATAACTTAGGTTAACTCTAATCAAGTTTGATAGGGTATTTACTCAATTATATAAATAGGAGATAAGGTTATAGGAGAATTATTGAATATGCATATATAGTTAGCTAGTGAACCAAGGGTTTAACAATTCATAGATATCCAAGTAGTGGAAATGCCTAGTGCTTATGGATTGCTTTTGAGTAGAGAATGGAATAATGCTTTAAATGGATATATGTCTACTAATTTCTCATACTTATGGCTTCCTTATCAAGGTGTTACAAATAAAGTAAGAGTGGAAAGGAAGCCTCAAATGAAACACATGATAGCAGAAGTATAATGCTATTAACAAAAGGTCAAATTTCCTAGATTTTGATTTGGGAGAGTTCACTTTGGAAATTACAAAAAAACCAGTTTCTAAAAGTTCTCAAATTATTGGTTTGTTGAAGTTATACATTGATGGTGCCAAGTGAAAATGAGGATCAGAAGCTAATATTTTATTGATAGATCCTTTAGAAAAGCAATACCACGCAGCTTATAAGTTACAATTTCCTTGCACCAAAAATTTAGCTGAGTATGAGGCTCTCATACTTAGATTACAATTTGCCATTAAACACAAAGTTAAGGATATCCTTGTCTATGGATAATTTCAACTTGTGGTTAACCATGTGAGGAGTAATAATCAATGCAAATTGTCTTCAAAATATATAAGTTTAAGGTGTGGGAATTGATTGAATCTTTTGATGCCTTCAACATAGTAGCTATTTTAAGAGAAAAAAATAAAGTTAATAATTATTTTTCCTTTGTTGTAGTGAACCTCATGCATAATCATGATTCTCAAAGCATTAGTATTGAGTTAGTACCATGTCCTTTAGTTCTTGAAAATGTAAATCATTTTCAAGTTTTCAATAATGACCAACAAATCATAGATTTCTTAACTAATTTTGGAGATTTTGAAGCTCGCATTATTGATGAATTTGATGAAACTTCTCATGAGAAGGAACTTAATGATAAATTAATCCAAATAAGTGACATTAAGATATCTACAGGAATGATTTCATTGGAATGACTATTTGATCTTGATAAGATTTTTGAGGAAACTAAACAACCTAAGGTAAGTGGTAGAGATTATCATGTGATGAAACTTGGTCTACATTATCAGCCCCAAATGGGGAATATATGGCAGGCATGCACTGAAATGGAAAATAGAAAAGCAAGATAGTTGCTTACAAAATACAAGGATGTAATTTATTGGTCTTATGAAGATTTGAAAATATTTGATCCAAGGGTCGTTACTCATACTATACCTCTTTAAGAGGGTTGTAAACCATTTAGATAGATGCAAATGCCATTCAACCCTATTTTAGAACCCATGATTTTTAAATAAGTCAAAAATTTGTTAGATGCAAGGATAGTGTTTCCTATTAGACATTCCACTTTGGTCGAAAACCTAGTCCTAGTCAAAAAAATGAATGGAGAAATAAGATTTTGCATAGATTTTAGGAATATGAATAGAGCATATGAAAAGGATAAGTATCTTTTATGTTCTTTAGACCAGGTTATCCAAAATATTTATGTATCTTCTATGATGTCCTTTTTCAATGGATTTGTTGGATATAGCTAGGAGCTTATTGGTCAAGAGGATAGGATGAAAAAAACTTATACTACTAAATGAGTAACTTATGCTTACAAGAAAATTCCTTTTTGATTATTTAATGTAGGGAAAACATTTCAAAGGACCATGGATAATGATTTTCAAGGCTTCGTGGGCAAGTGTATCATCATATATATGGATGATCTTAAATGATTTTCTAGAAATACATAGGAACATTTCATACATTTAAGATGAGTATTTCATAGATACAAAAAATATGGTGTATCTCTTAATCCCAAGAAAATTATATTCTATGTCACTAAAGAAAAATTATTGGGACATGTCATTACCAAAGATGGGATTTATTTACATCCTAATAGAATAGAGGTCATATCTAAAATTGGGTTGCCCAATAGCTGAAAAGAACTTAAGTCATTCTTTGATAGGATTAATTTTGTGAGGAAATTTATTTTAGGCTTTGTTGAGATTGGTAAACATTTGAATGATATGCTTAAGAAAGAAGCTATGGTTTCCTGGAATGAATAATCTAAGAAGGCCTTCATTGACCTTAAGAAGGCAATTAATGAAGCTCTAGTCCTCATAAGTCCTAATTTTTCAAAATATTTCTATCTATATTTGTTTGCTTTTGAGCATACTATGGTTATAGTGTTCGATCAAAAGGTTGATGAAAATGATCATCCCATAGCTTTCATGAGAACAAAATTCAAAAATGAATAAGTGAATTATTTTATGATTGATAATCAAGATTATGCATTATTAATGGTAGTCAAAAAAATTAGACATTACCTCCTTAGAAATAAGGTACATGTCATATTATCTAATCCTACTATAAAGCTTATGTTGAGTCAAAATGAGCTTGGAGAAAGAAGAGGCAAGTGGATACAAATTCTACAATAATATGATATAGAGATGAAAATAGCCAAATTAGTGAAATGTCAAGGTTTAGTTTATATGATCACTAGTATTGATCCAAAATGTCATGTCATGCAAATAGATCAATAAAACTTCCAACCTAATGAGAGGTATGACTCTATTATCCATTTGCTTGTAAATGGTGTTTGTCCCCCAAGATTTATAAGAGAAAAAAAGATATCCTTGAGCCTCAAAGTATCTTATTACCTCTTCAAGAATTGAGTCTTGTATAGGAGGAAATTTTAGGTAATTTATCTAAGATGTGTGTCCAAGAAAGAATCATCTTAGATTATGACTACTTTCCATGAGAATATAGGAAGTGGACACTTTAGGAAGAACCACAAATTAAAAAAATTTCAAGGATAGATATTATTGGACCACCGTCTTCAAATATGCTTATAAGAATGGAATGGAGTTTCATTTGTTCTAGATTTTTAGCACAAAGGAGCCAAAGGCAGCCATGCATTTGCAACCTATGATGGTGGATAAACCTTTTGCATAATGGGGATTAGACTTTGTGTGAGTAATAAAACCAAATTATTCTAAAGGTCATAAGGATATCCTAATTTAAATGAATTATGGTAATAGGTGGACTGAGGCAGTAGCCACTAAGTAAGGTAGAACAGAGAAGGTGATCAATTTCCTAGTAGAAAATATTTGTACTCGATTTGGAATCCTAGTTTCTTTGGTTTGTGAAAATAGATCTACATTCATTTCTATTGAAATGATAAAATTGGATTAATACCAAGGCATTTCACTAATGTTGTATTCTAATCAATACCATAAATAAATGGTGTTTTTGAATCCATAAATAAAGATCTGATGAACATTATCAAAAAATTTATAGAAGATAGACCTACAACATGGTATAAACTTATTAATCTTGTATTATGGGCAGATCGAATTAGGATCAAACAAGCTCTAAAGGCCTCACCATTTTTGTTTTTAAATGTTCAAGAACTCATCTTTCCCATAACCTTAAATTTTACTATATTCACATTCATATAGGAATACATGGAAGACGGTCAAGAAATTTCTATTTCTCAGTTTTTAGGCATTATTTAAATGGAAGATGTCAAATAAAATCCATTTATAGAATTCAATAGCCACCAATCAACTAGGAAAAGATGGTTTGATGAAATATATAAAGTAAATGCATTTAGGTAGGGAGATATAGTCCTTCTTTAAGACAAATCATCAAAACCTAAAGGCAAACATGGTAAATTTACCCCTTTATGGATTGGCTTGAACCAAATTGTAGAAATCTTTGGCAACAATACTTTTAGGTTGAAAGATCTAAAAGGAGTAGAGTTCACACTACCTAATAATGGAGAATACCTTAAACATTACTTTTTTTTATCCCACTAGGGGTATTCATGGAATAAATGTGTAAGATTGTTAAATTTAGAATAGGTAGGCTAGTTAGTTCCTTTTCTTTCTTTGTTTTATTTTTTCCTTTTCTCATTGGGTTTGTATATATTTGTTTGTTTATGGTTTATTTTCTTTTATTTTATTTCTTGGTGGTTTTCCTTCGTTGTGGTATAATATTTTAGTATTATTTTTTATTTCGAAATTTCTCAAGAGAGTGTGGGTGAATTTTACAAAAGGTGAACATCAGGTCACAATAAAGTATCATGAAGAAACCAATGGCACTGATATAGATTCTTATATGAATTTAATGTCCTATAATGATTTAAATCTTATTCTAAATTAAAAATTGGTTTTAAGAAGATTCATATGTATATGATGTGAATTTAATTTGTTTACTCATATTCATGCTTACACTTAAAACATATCCTTGTCATGAACTCAAGTTTTAATTAAAGGAGATTATACTAAGGCCAGAACATTTAATAAAATCCATAAAATTGGCTAATCTAGTTCCCAACCTTTGTTGGAAGCAAAACATGATGATAAAAAAAACTTATTATCAAATAAAAATCTTCTAAAGCAAAGGTGATTCAGGTAATCTCCACCAATGTTATAGATGACTGGATAGTAGTAGAGCAAGGCTTTGAGTGGAACCAAATGTATCTCTATTGGGGATAAAGATGCATGGTTGGAAGTAGAGCAATGCCCAAGCCTTCTTTGAATTAAGAGCTATTATTCTCAAAGAATACATAAAATTCTCAAAATCAAATGTAATGGACCAAAAGGACATGACCCAAGACATTGTTTCTTAAAGTTCATAACAAATATTAAGTGGAATCAAAGCACACACTTCATGTTTATGTTCTAATATCTAAGTTTAGATTTTATACATAAGGAGCTTATTTCAATCTAATTTTGATTTAGAAAAGAGCATATGTCTAAATGGGATATAGAGTTCATGTACATGTAAAACTAGAGTCTTGTGTTCTAAAATATTGCTATATTGCCCGTGTGAGTCACCATTAGTTGATACCAACACCTCCCTATCTTTCTTTTTTGAAAGAAGGACCCCAATTTTTGTTTCCAAAATTTTTTTATTCTGGATTGAATGTGAAGAGTTGTCTTATCTTGGATTTTAAAGGTAAATCAATTTTAAAATGGGAACATGTGATTTTATGTATTTGATCATGGTTGCATTTCATGGTTAAAAACTGCTAATAATTGTCTTCAAGGTGATTAGTTGCAGGTTCCATGGAAGAAGCTAGGATTCCTAAGGAACAAACACTAAGGTGGGTATAAATTTGAATATTCATAGAAAATACTAGTGGGAAATTTAATTTTTTTTGATTAAGTGATCCTAAGTCTAACTTTATATTAAATAGTCAAATGTGTTTCTTCTTTAAAACATGACCAGATATTAATATAAAACCTTAGGCTAAACTCTATACATGATTAGGTATTAATTTAAAGATTATGCTCTTTTACAAAGCTAATGGTAATCGCTTGATCATTGGATTTGATCCAAAGGTGCAACAATCCCAAAGTATTTTAAAAAGGACATACAATGAACGATTTGGACCTAGTGAAATATCTAATGGTGATTGTTTGCTTAGAGGATTTGATCCATTAGTATAAATTAAATCTAACACTTAAAAATATGTTAAAAGTGATTAACCACTTGAGACTTGATCTGATGGTTCACATTGCCTCAAAGGTTCTAATTTAATGGTGTGCATCGAGCCCAAAAGTCTCAAAATCTCTTAAAGAATTTACATGTGGCACTCATTCATTAGACTATAAAATTTTATTGTCTTAAAATTGATAGGTTTTCTCCCATCATTTGATCTCTATAAGGACATATTTTATATGACCAAACCCATCAAAACTAACATGAGATATACAAATTCTATAATCTTAAATTTAATGCGTTCACTCCCATCGTTTGATGCATGTGAGAACATATTTTATGGGATTGAACCCATCAAATTTAAAATAAATAGTGTCAAAAGCCTTAGGTGCTCTTGAAGGCTTTATGCATGGCACTTGTTTGTTTGATAAATAATTTACACCATCTTAAATTTTATAGTTTCACCCCCATCATTTGATGTCTATGAGGATGTATTTGATTTATCGAACACATCAAATTAAACCTAGATAATCCTTGAAGCCTTGGGAACTCCATTGCCTTAAATTTGACAGGCTCTCTCCCATTATTTGACATTTATAAAGACGTATTTTTTGTGACTAAACCCATCAAATTTAACTTAGACAATTTTTAAAGCCTTATCAAAGGGGGTATTTATAAAATCCTTTTAGAAAATTATATTTTTTTATGAAGAAGAGCTTAGTATATAAATATCTTAGCCTAAGTCATTTTGTGTTTATTAAACATAAATTTCTAAATGACATTTTTTAATCTAATATTTATATGATCATGTAACTGATTAAAAGGTAAGCATATTACAGGATTTGATGGTGATCACTTTTTCAGTGAATTTGATCTAATAGTGCATCGAGCCTAAAGCCTTTTAAAAAACTCATTCAATTAATAGCTAAGATTCAATGGTGATCACTTGCTCACTGTATTTGATCTAATGGTGTGATGAAGTTGAGGACTTTACAAAGGCCTTATGATCTTGACACATGGCACAATCAATAAGATCAAAGATCAAGAACTAATAAAATGTAAGGACCTAGATTTACCTTTTCAAAGTAAAATAAAGGGGAATTTTGAAAACCAATGATCACTTTTCAAATGGAATTTATGAAATTTTCCATGAAAGGCATGGAACCCTGCCACATAAGCTCCATGTAAGCATGAAGGATCAAAATGAAAGATATCTCATGATTGAAAACATAGAAGACATGATATTAAGGTTCCATCATATCTATGGCACATATAAGATCAAAGTTGGATGTTTTGGTCATTAAAGCCAAAAAACCTAAACCCTCTATAAAAAAGGCTAGAGTAGGTTCAATTTATTATGTGACACTTGAGATAATTACAAATGGAATTTAGAGCAAGTGCCTTAGTAATAAATTTGATAACTTTACAAATGCTAAACAATGGCATCAATGGTAGTATGTAGGAAATAGATGAAGATTGAAGCAATGCTTTATCTAACTTTAGATAGTCAAGGAAGGGTCTTTAGAGACACAAAATTAGATTTAATAGCCTTGAAATTGCATGGATTAAGAAATTGGTCCTAATTATTCTTCTTTATAGAGGATTTACAACTAATTTCCTAGGAAGGAAAGAGGAATGCCTTAGTGTTCCAAAGATACAAGGATTTAGTATCAATTCAAATGATAGGCCTTCATCATGTATATGCTAAACCAAAGGTAATGCATTGCATTTATCTTCATATTCCTATTTTTTTACTATAGAATAGATGGAGAATGGATTATTCATGAAGGAAGTATCAACAATATTGCATGCATATCTCCCATGGCATTTGAGACTTTTTATAAGCTCCTTTTGCCTCATGTTGATCTACCTTCCTTGAGAGAATGGAAAAATTCACAAAACTTGGATACAATCCTCTCACCTTGGTTAATCCAAGGTTCCCATATATTTAAGACCTCAAATGGTGAGATTCCTATTGCCCAATTCAGGGAACATGTCAGGGTATTTATGAATTTATTGAATAGAGCATTTGGTACTTCTTATACTACTTATTTAATAAAGGTTTGGGTATCCTATATCCATTGCATGTTGGAGTAGAACTTAACTGCTCCTATTTGAGACCTAATAAGTTTCTTCTTAGACAAACAATTTACAACGATTAAGAGAAAGACTTCCAAGAAATTATTTATGATGTCTTACCTCTTGGATGTACTCCTAGCCTCTATTAGTTTCCCTAGAATTTTAAATTGGTCCCTTACTAGTAGATCTACCATTTCCCATCATTACTCCAAATTACATATTTCTGAATACATGAATCACATGTATTTCATGTGTGATGATATCTTCTAAGTCATTTTTTAGGCAATCACTAGTGTCCCTATGCCCAGGCTTCATCCTCTAATCAAAGGATAAGTAAAGACCATGGGGGATGTGTGGTTCTATCCAAATTTCACTATAATAAGGATATATGGAATCATGGTCCAACCATATAGATTGCGTATAAATGTTCCCAGTAAGCTTGCAGATCAAAAAATTGCATATCAAATTATCTAGGCAATGGATTGGCACTACAAGAAGAATAAGAAAGCTTAGATTTATCCTTTTCAAGTAGACATTGGAAGAACTATAATTAAGGATTGGTAACAACTAGAGATCATGGTAGTGTACAAGAACTCTTTTTCATTCCAATTAGTTTATCTTAAGATGTGGGACCCCAATGATAGTGTAGCTAACCATATATGGGATAAAAAGTTCCCAAAGGATGAATACAAACATCAAAAAGGTGTGGGAGATGGTATTTACACAAAGGAAAGGAACATTGAAGAAGTCTTGTCTAGGGTTAAAAAATACAAAAAAAATTTAGAACATAGGCTAGTCAGGGATAATAATCCTTCATGAGAAATATGGAAGTTACATCCTTTACAATATCATTTATTTCTAGGACCATCTGAGACTAGACATCAAGAAACACCTATTGAGGGACAATCTTCTAAGCCTCAACAGGGAAAATTGGAAAAGTCATCCTAGATTGGGCAACCTAAGGATGTAGATGGAAAAGATAAATCCATAATTCAAGAGTCTAACATTGAAGGTCCCCAAATTTAGGTATCCCCACCAAGGCCTTCTTGCCTAGTAAAAGTTATCAACATGATTTCTTTACAAATTGGTTAAATAGTAGAGAGTACCATTACTAACACCATAGCTACTTATGGCTCAAATAAGGAAGAAGACCCATCTGAGGAAGTAGGCAAGAAATTAGTTCCATTGGATAGTGGAAAGAGACAGGTAGAATTAGCCTTAGTTCCTTTGGATCCAAGAAAGAGGCCTAGTTTAACTTTCACTCACCCCACTAGTGAAATAAACATCTTCAATGATGAAAATCATATAAATGGACTAGCCATTCCCAATAGGTTTTTTTAAGGCAATTTTTAGAAAATCCCATCTCTTTCTCCTTCATTGGATTTGACTTGAGTGGGTATAGGTGTTCGAGATAGTTTCAAGCCTTGGATTCAAGATATGTTGAACAAATAAGTAGAGAGAATCATCATGATTATTCACAACAAGGAAAGCTAATGGGTTGGTACCTAAGGAACCTCTGGGAGTTCAAATGTAGATATTTTTAAACAACCATAGGTGAAATAACTTGACCCTCAATTCCAATTTCATCTAGATAGATTAACTCTTGAGAGAGTAGAGACCAAGAAAATCATTGTTGGTACTGAGGAGTTCACCTTTCAGAAGGTGGAACCATTTTTAGGCTTAACTCCTATTCTAGGGAAGGCAATAAGGGAGAAACCTATTTTTCAAGAGGATGTATCTAGTATGGTAATAATCTAGTCAACAATGATCTTGGCTAAAGTTCAAAGAATGAAGCATAAGATTCTCAACTTGGAGAAAGAAAAACAATATTTAGAAGCTCAGGTCCTTTCAATTACTGAGGATATATTTCCAGCATTGAATGTATCATTGATGGATGCATTTGATAATTTTAAAAGAATAAATTCTATATGGAGTGCTTTGGACCATCAAGCTGAGATGGCACATGCCTTAATCACTTAATGGTAGAATTCTCATGTTCAGATGGAGGAGGTCATCAGGGTGCATAAGAAAAAATAGGCATTGGATTTCAAGATTATCAAACTTAACCATCTGGATGTATTCATGTTAGTTTTGATAGATAAGCAAGAAGAATTTATCACCTTGAGTAATGATGTTAAGGACTTCATCAAGAAAGACACTGGCTTGGTAAACTAGATAGAGAATGTTTTGGGGAATCTATTGGATAACCCTTCTCAAATCACTACTATAGGCCTAATCAATGATGAAGAATTCAATTAGAGGATTAGTACTCACATTCAAATCATTAAAGATAACAAAGGTCATTCATATAAGGATAATTACAAGACCCTTGATACCATTATTTTCATATGGAAGCAAATTACAGAAGCACATTGTATCAAGGAACTTGTATCTTAGGTAGATAGTGAATTTGAGAAGTTAAAAGATAAAGAATAGGACTTTCTAATGAATCCTAAATGAAATTCTAAAGAGAATTTTATTTTTTTAAAGTATATGCTAGTCTATTAGCATATACTCTTTCTTGTCACATTGACATGTGACCTTCCACGTCACATCTCTATATTAACGACAATTGTCCTTATTTGCATGTTGATATTTTAAAAGTTAATTGGTTAACCCCTTATGTTTCTTATAAATATGGAGATGGTTACCATTTTAAAAAGAGAGGTTTTGAGCAATCGATACCATGAGCATTTAATACAACTAAGGAATTCTAAAAATATTTTCTAGATAGTTTTTTTAAATGTCTATGCTATCTCTCAATTATGTAAATGCATGTTGAATTTGAATTATTCTTCTTTTTTTTAGTCACATTATTTATCATATGGTAGTTAATTTGTGATTAATGCTAGATTAACTTTAAATATTTCAAGTATACTTCATTTTATTTGCTCGGCATTTGGATGTACTCATGTTATTCAGATCATAATAGAAAACTTTTAAAGTAAACTTGGTTCTTACTTATGATTCATACTATTCCTCTAAATCTTGCCTGATTTATGATGTAATTTGAGATTATGTTATTTTATAGCATAAATTGGTTTTATGTGTAATAAACGTGATTTGAATCTTGTCATAATATTTGATATCAAACCCTGCAATCATGTCTCTTTCTTCCTTAGCTTTCCTTATTTATTTTTATCAAGATTCACTCTAGCTAGTATTCAAATTGTGTAGACCCTGGTGTTTCCCAACAATTAAATCAAATAAATATTGTTGACATTTTTCATACTTTGCTTCTATTTCACCATAGACAATCACTAAATAATCACAAACTACAACTCATGCCATAGATTCTCATAATCCTAAAATGAGAAGTGTTTTTCAACACTAAGAGCACCCGTGGTATATTTGTAAGCATCAACATATCCCTAAAGGCTACCACATGGTAGCTTCTTGAATAACCTTATGAATATTAATACCTTGAGCTAATACCCAATGAATCTAAAGCCTTAATGTCTAAGGAACTACCATGTGTTGGTGTATCAAGTGTAGAAAATAGGAGGGATTTGAGATTAACATTTGAATTGGGGTATGATAATGGTGACATGTTGCTCATCCATGCCATCTGGTGTGAATAAGGAAAGTAGACCTATAACCAGCATGTGCATTCAACTACATTAGTAGTGGCTAAGGATAATTTGATGGTTATTTCAATGCCCTAGTGTAGTATCTTTAGGCATTATCCTATAAATGGATTATTGAAAATTTAGCTAAATGATTACGATTTTGATAGTGGCATGGACCTATTCCTTATAATATTGGCATTTTCCAAATAATGTATTATGTTCTTTGATTGTTATGATTTTCATCTAGCATATCTTACTCTATGATTGATTGTGTACAACATGGTTGCATTATGTCTATTTTAAGGGAAAAAAGGGCATGAAAAAAATATTTATTTAAAAATTTCTCATTGCTAGATTAGTTTGTTGTCTATATGTACTAGGACCAAGGATGAATTTGAAGAGGTAAATAACCCACCGTTTTATGGTTTATTTGGCTTCTTTATCATGTGTATAATCTAGTTTAATCACTAGCTCACCAATATTGAATTTGCATACTTTGACATTTATACTACACTGTTAATAGATGTCAGATTTGTATTAGAGGTTATGTTGTAAGGTGACCATATGTCGCTCATCAAGTAAATATAATTCAAAGAGATACACTTCACATAATTCATCATTAGGTATAATACCATAAAAAGAAATGTGAATCTATGGTAACTCAACTTCTAAATGTAATACTGATTTATAACCATATACTAATGAAAAATGTGTTTCACCAATTGTAATATGTATCCTAGTATGATAATCCTAGAGTGTAGGATGAAGCTATAAATGCCAACTAGTACGTGACTCTCTAATAGTAATTAATAATACTTTGATAAGATTTTTTGTAGTGGATTCTACTTTGCCATTGTAATGAGGGTGATAAGGAGTTGATTACTTATGCATAATTTTTTATTTTTCACATACTTATTTCATGTCTTAGTTTCTAAAATTATTGTTGTCGTTAATTTTCATGTATAGTGAGTTTGAAAATGATAAATGATTTGATTGAGAATAAATTAGGAAATGGTGATACGAATAATTTTAATAAGTAGGGATGAATTCCACTGAACTGGCAAATTATTTAGTGGTAGTGATAATGCATACATGACCATTTTATGGACTAGGTAATTTGTTGATGAGATCTAATACCCACATAGATAATAGCCAAGGACACTCCAAGTTTAGGATTTTGGCCAGAGGAGAGTGAGTGAGATCATCATGAATTTGACAATGATTATTCTTTTTATCAAAATTAATGGCATCTTTTTCAAGAGTTCGCTGAACATAACCCATGTACAAGTATTTATAGGCTATGGCATGACCATTAAAGTAACCTTCTTAGATGCCCCCATGTGCATATTCAAGAATACTTGTAGCTTATTATGTATTTAAATAATGCATTAGGATATCTTATGTGTTATGATAATAGAAGGTATTGTATCAAAGTACATATTTTTATGTTTTTTTTTTTTTTTTAAATTGAATTTTTTCACCAAAATCTATTTTTAGAGGGTAATTATGATGCTCAATTAATTTTATGATATTTTTATACCATGAGCTTTGTCGAAAAGTGATAATTTCTATGTGAAAATTTACATAATAATTTTTATATTTTATATAATAAGGTGACTTCCTCTATTTGATAAAGAAATAGGAATCATAAAGAACTTGATGAGGATGAAATAATGAAGTTAATGAATTGAGAGAATCAACTATATCATTTTAATATTGTGTGATTGGTCCAATGGTAAATGAGGAAAATTATTTGGAAATCGTAGTTGTAATTTGATGGTATTTAATAAGGTTTTCACTTTGACATTAAAAGTATCCACTAGCTTGATTAAATATGAGTTATTAATCACCTAAAACATGTATCTATGGGATATCTAAATCAATTGCAACATAGATGCCTAGTATAAAAGCTTCATATTTATCCATATTATTGGTGATATTAAATATTAATCAAAATGATAGTTGTATTATTTTACAATATGGGTTTGTTAAAACAAAGGCTTCCACAACTCTTTGAAGACATTTTACACCATAAAAGTGAAGTGTCCAAGTGTCTTCATGCAAGTTAATTGTAATTTATAGGAATTTTTTAATGATTGATTTATATTTAATGGTAGCATGTTGATGGTTAATTTCATCATGGTTATTTACATGTAGATAATCAATGAAGTTGTGGAAATAATATTTGAGTGAGATCACTTTTTTATGACCTTCAATATAAAGAATATATTAATTAGGAATATATTGAAGGTTATTAATGTAGGATGGATTACAAAATTTTTTAGTCAAGAATTAGTCACTAAATCCATGAAAATTCCTAAAGAATTAAATAAATAAAGCCAACTTATTCATGCAGGGTTTATTAATTATAATGAAGAACAAATTGAAACAAAGAAATACTAGTTACCTTCCCAAATCAATTCCACCACCCAAGAGTAGCTCCAAGCATGTTCTCCCCTTGATCTAATGTTATTATATTTGTTAAAAATGGATTATTTAATCCTCCATTACATCAAGAACATGGTTCATAACATAGGCTCAATAGAAGAAATATCTAATCTAGCCTATCAAATGAAGCTTACAAATAACACAAATGATCAATACAAAAGGATGTGGAGATAATTCTGCATTATAACTCTACAATTTTTAGCTTAAGAAATCATGTTTTATGCCCTTCTATTTATAGTTTTTTGAAATGGTCTAAGATCAACCATGATCGTCCATCTCAGGATTGAGATGTATGGCCATGTATTAATCTAATATTTGGAATTAAATCCATAAATAGATTCATAATGACTTAGGATTAATGAGCATTAATTAGGCATGGGTGCCCATAATTTAGATATTTTATGCATTTATGGCTCCTGGATGCCACCCATAGATGATGTCACTAGGTGATGTAGATATTGGGAATCAATTTTCAATATTAAAATAATCAATAACCTCCATGGAAAATACACTTATTCTCTTAATTTTAATTAATTAGACTTAACTAAAGATTACTCAATATTTCCATAATTCTTTGGAAATTGGACCTCAATTAATCAAAATGGTCAAAAAGTCATGTTACTAGGTTATAACCTAACTCAAGAAAAATTGGAAGGTAATATTTGAAGCATTGTAACTGTATTCCCATTTTGGATGTCTCCAACACAAAATAACAAAGGTATGTGATGTGTAATAATAATCTATAAGAAAAGAGTGATCCAAAGCCCAAAAAGACAATCATCATTTTGACTCAAAATAAATTGATCAAAGTTAGGAATTAATTAAAATGCATTGCCCCATTTAGGGATATATTGGCCTAAATCAAAACTTGTATATCACAAGTTTGAGCCATTTATCACATTTTTAGTGATTTTTAACTAAATTGGGCATTTGAGTGCAATTCGAGTAAGATTGACAACTTCAACACAAAAAATGTTAGTAATTGGATGTTTACATTTTCCCTATGTTTGGGAAAGCATAGCAAGACATTCAAGAAAATCAACATCTTTTCAAAGAAAAGAGTTGTCAAGAAGAAATGGAAATGACCCATGATGCCCCCTTGAGAGGACATACTAGGAGGAAAGAGATGGATGGAATTTTAAAAAGAGAGGGAAACTGAGAGATTAACATATGGAATAGATCACATCTAGATGAGCTAATGCTTGCACACATGGTTACCATCAATGATCAATATATAATTATAGGTATAATGGGCCCCAAAGGTAGGAGGAATGGGAATAATTTAATCCAAACATGTAAGGGACACACTTTGAATGTACCAAATTTGAGAGTGTATGTTTTGTGCTTATAGAATTGAACAATACTGACTTAATTTAAATAATAAAACATTGAAATCATTTTTAAAACTATGAAATTCTTGGAATTAGAGGAAATAGAGAATGTGGTCTCTAAAAAATATGATAATAAGAAGTGCCCTAGTAGAGAAGATTTGATTTTGATAAGATAGTTTTTCCCTAGCAGGGCTAATTTTTATTATTTATAAAGAATAAATAATGGCTTGACCTTGTAGGGATAGTTTATATTTGCTGATCAGTTTAAATATTGTGCCTTCGAATTAGTAAATTGTAATCAATTAGCTTAATGATATAACCTAATACATAGATTATATATGAGTGGGTACAAATGTAGATGTGAAGGTATAATGGCTTAGTAAAATCCATAAAAATCTAAGTATACAAGAATTCACAAAGTTATGAAATAAATGAAAATAAGAAAAAAGATGGCTAAGATAACTTGAGATACATCATGTATCCAAGTGTTGCTTACATAGTCCAAATGGACCTCAATCTAATGTAGTTCTCTTGAGATTGGAAGAGAATGAAATGAGGGATGATGAAAAATGGCCAGTAATTGATTAGACTCATGTTGTATGTGAAGAGATGCATGTATAAGTATTTATTCAAGTGATAAATCTATTGAACCTAGTTTATGAATAGTGATTTTGAGATCTATTCAATGGATATAGGATAAGTATTTCATAGATTTTGATTTGGTAGAGTTAGGAAATGGATGTTTAGATTTTCCATATGTTTGAGAAAGCATAACAAGAGATTCAGGAAAATCAACATCTTTTCAAAGAAAAGAGTTGTCAAGAAGAAATGGAAATGACCCATGATGCCTCCTTGAGAGGACATACAAGGAGGAAAGAGAAGGATAGACTTTTAAAAAGAGAGGGAAAAATGAGAGATTAACATATGGAATAGATCACATCTAGATGAGCTAATTCTTACACACATGGTTACCATCAATGATCAAAATATAATTAGAGGTATAATGGGCCCCAAAGATAGGAGGAATGGGAATAATTCAATCCAAACATGTAAGGGACACACTTTTAATGTACCAAATTTGAGAGTGCAAGCTTCATGCTTATGGCATTGATCAATACTGAGATAATTTGAACACTAAAACATTAAAATCATTTGAAAAAGTGTGAAGATCTTTGAATTAGAGGAAATGGAGAATGTGGTCTCTAAAAAATATGATAATAAGAAGTGCCCTAGTCGAGAAGATTTGATTTTTATAAGAAAGTTTTACCCTAGCGGGGATAATTTTGATAATTTATAAATAATAAATAATGGCTTGACCTTGTAGGGATAATTTATATTTGCTAACCAGTTCAACTGTTATGCCTTAGACTGGATAAATTGTAAGCAATTAGCTCAAGGATATAACCTAATACATATATTATATATGAGTAGGTATAATGTAGATGTGATGGTATAATGGCTTAGTAAAATCCATAAAAAACATAGTATACAAGAATTCACAAAGTAATGAAAGAGATGAAAATAAGAATAAAGATGGCTAAGGTAGCTTGAGATACGTCACGTATCCAAGTGTTGCTTACCTAGTCAAAATGGCCCTCAATCTAATGTAGTTCACCTGAGATTGTGAGAGAATGAAACGAGGGATGATGAAAAATGGCTAGGAATTGATTAGACTCATGATGTATGTGAAGAGATGCATGTCTAAGTATTGAGTCAAGTGCTAAATCTATTGAACCTAGTTTATGCATAGTGATCTTGAGATCTATTCAATGGATATAGGTTGATGTTAAGACTTGAATCTAGAGCACAAAGTGCTTGCTATGATAAAAGAAATTATGCATCATAAGTATGAGGAAATCACAATGGTATGGAATTTAAAATTCATAAATTTGGTTCAAATATGAATACCTATAACTAAGATGATGGTAAAAATTGACCAAAACTAGAGTTATAACTGTTTACATTTAAATAAAAAACTAAATACAAAGAAAAAGATAAGCATAATTGAAGCTAACTTAAAATCAGGATATGAAAAATCAAGATTTATGTAGGAACAAAAATATTTCAAACCAAAAAGAAAGAACATATTTACAACATGAGATCAAGATATAAGTAATCAAGATCTATGTGAATCATCAAGATGCTCTTAAAAATAAAAGTCAAGAGTAAAAACATACAAGGAAACACAAGACCAAGGTGAGATGAGAAGTAATAAAAAAATAAAAGGATAATAAATTAATGAAGAGACAAGAAAGTACAAAAAAACACCAAGAAAAAAAGAAAACTCAAATAAACACACACAAAGAAAAATCAAGTTAGTGCGGCTTTAAAAAGATTGTTCATGCACATGTAGTAGAGGTGTTAGTTTCTACTATAATGTAACAAGAAAAAAGACAAGAATGTGTTCCCTAATTAAAGATGCATAATAGTATAAGACATAGGCAAAGGGAGGAAAAGGAAAGGGTTGGATGAAGTAACTCTAGATATATAAGACAAGTAGATGTTGACTACATAGTAATGTGGATGCATGTTCTAACATTAACTTCAAGCCAAATGTATTTCTCCTAAGAAGTGGTATAGAAGAAAAATATTATCATAAAAAACATATGATTAATGTTGTAGAAGAAAAGGGGATAAAATAAAATCAATTAGATAAAAGAGAATGGTATTTCAACTGAAAAGTTGGTGAGATGAAGGAGAATGATCTTGAAAAATAGCAAGTACATAGGACAAATTATTTTTAAAATGGCAAGAGCGTGAGGATCAAAACTTAAAAAAGAATAAGATAATGTTTTTTCCTTTTGTGGATCATTTTCTAATGTATTTTTTGTTTTTGGGATAAAAAATATATAGAAGGGAGAAACCAACTAGTCGAGGAGATGTTCATCCAAGAGTAGAAGCTCTAATAAATAAATAATCTAGATGTAATGGAAATCATGGATATAAACAATGGACTAGGGAATTATATGAGAGCACTAATAAAAAATATATATATATGGAATGGTACATGCTTATAAATTGGTTGAACCCATGATATAAACCTAACAAAGATTTAGCTTTGGAGGTTTATAAAGATGTTGTTGACCCCATGACTTCTAGTTTTTTTAAGAGAGCCCTTCCACTTATTATCACATTGGCTCAAGCCTATTCTAAAGTAGTGGTTATTAGTGACCTAATTCAACCCCAATGATACATGGATTATTATATTCCAAATGTTAATCCTCAAACACTTACATTAAACCTTTTCCCAAATGATTACCAAAATATTCCAACATTAAACCAATTTCCTTATTTGATTGTGTTGCCTGCTAGTCATGCTACCCCTAATCAAAATTTAGGTTTCTTAAGCCATCAAGTCACCAATGGATTTCATGACAATGACCAGAAGGCTTTAGTGCCTATCAATAGAATTAGCAGTAATCAAGGTCAAAATACTGAGGTTACAAAAAATGAGAATGAGTCTATATTTAAAATCGTACAAAAGCTTAACACTAATTTTTTGCAATTATAAAAATAATTTGGTAATGCTAATGGCAATTCTAGATGGAACTTCACTTTTCAAGATTTAAACATGCATAGGAATAGGTTTTATAATGATAGTTTATATAATAACAAAGATAATGAGATTTTTCCTAGAAAAAAGGATATGGATATAAACCTCACTGATATTGCCTTACCATATTACTATAGGGTGCATGATACTTCCAAGCATGGTGTGATTACATTGAGTTTTGTAAAGATTTTGAAGCTTTTCAAGAATAAATTGACACATTTGTAGTGGTTCCAAACAAAGATGCTGCTAAAAATTCTTCTGAGTTTGAACCATCTGACCAACTGCATATGGTAGAAACTTTTCAATTCCCTTTTCAAAAGGATAATGAGCCTGAAAATATTCCTGACTAGATTCAAGAATTCCAACAATTTTTCAATACATGTACTCTAAGAAATAAGGAATAAAAAAACCATTGACCACCTCTAACCCTCCTAATAATTATGGAACCCCTCCAAACATTGTATCAAAAAATAACTGTAAACCCCTTAGAGGAAGTTCTTCTAAGCTAATTGTTCATCCTCCAAGCAAAGTTGGCTACAATACTATGGAGGATATGAAAAGGATTAAAGCCAATATCACTCTACATGTGTTAACTCAGATCAAAAAACAAAGAGACTTACTCTAGGAATATTTGTCTAAGAAAATTGGGAAGCCCCCTAAGAATGATAGTGCAAATGTAATTACTCAAGTAATCAAAGCAAAGTCTCCACCTTTTTTACTAATAGTTTGGATATTTGGGAAGAATATTCATAATTTTATTTTAGATTCTGAAGCTTCAACCAAAATTATGCCTATTGGGATATGTGAATAACTTAGGTTAACTCTAATCAAGTCTGATAGGTTAGTCACTCAATTAGATAAATACGAGTTAAGGTTATACAAGAATTATTGAATGTGTCTATACATTTAGCTAGTGAACCAAGGGTTTAACAATTCATTGATATCTAAGTAGTAGAAATTCCTAGTGCTTATGAATTGCTTTTGAGTAGAGAATGGAAAAAGGCTTTAAATTCCTATATGTCTACTAATTTCTCATACTTATGGCTTCCTTAGAAAGATTTACCAAATAAAATAAGAGTGGAAAGGAAGCCTCAAATGAAACACATGACAATAGAAGTATAATGCTATTAACAAAAGGTCAAATTTCCTATATATTGATTTGGGAGAGTTTACTTTGGAAATTACCAAAGAACCAGTTTCAAAGAGTTCTCAAATTCTTAGTTTGTGGAAGTTATACATTGATGGTGCCAAGTGAAAATGAGGATTAGGAGCTAGTATTTATTGATAGATCCTTTAGAAAATCAATACCATGTAGTTTATAAGTTACAATTCCCTTGCACCAATAATTTAGCTTCGTATGAGGCTTTCATACTTAGATTATAGTTTTTCATTGAAGACAAATTTAAGGATATCATTGTCTATGGATAATCTAAACTTGTGGTTAACCATGTGAGGAGCAATAATCAATACAAATTGTCTTAAAAATATATAAGTTTAGGGTGTGGGAATTGATTGAATCCTTCGATGCCTTCAACATACTAGCTATTTTAAGAGAAAATAAATTTGCTAATGAGTTTGCCTCTATTGCAGTGAACCTCATGCCTAATCATGATTCTCAAAGCATTAGTATTGAAATACTACCATGTCCTTCAGTTCTTGACAATGTAAATTATTTACAAGTTTTCAATGATGATCAACAAATCATAGATTTCTTAACTAATTTTGGAGCTTTTAAAGTTCACATTATTGATGAAATTGATGAAACTTCTCATGAGAAGGAACTTAATGATTAAATCATCCAATTAAGTGACATTAAGATATCTAAAGGAATGATTTCATTGGAATGACTATTTGATCTTGACAAGATTTTTGAGGTAACTAACAACCTAAGGTAAATGGTAGAGATTATCATGTGATGAACCTTGGTCTGCATTATCAGCCCCAAATGGTGAATATAGGGAAGGCTTGCAATAAAATGAAAAATAGAAAAGCTAGATATTTGCTTACAAAATACAAGGATGTAATTTATTGGTCTTATGAAGATTTGAAAATATTTGATCCAAGGGTCATTACTCATACTATACCTCTTCAAGAGGGTTGTAAACCCTTTAGATAGATGCAAAGGCTAGTCAACCATATTTTAGAACCCATAATTTTTAAATATGTCCAAAAGTTGTTAGATGTAAGGATAGTGTTTCCTATTAGACTTTCCACTTTGGTGGCTAACCTAGTCCTAGTTAAAAAAGTGAATGGAGAAATAAGATTTTGCATAGATTTTAGGAATATGAATAGAGCATCTAAAAAGTATAATTATCCTTTACGTTTTTTAGACCAAGTTATCCAAAATATTTATGTATCTTATATGATGTCATTTTTCAATGTAATTTATTGGATATAACTAGGAGCTTATTGCTCCAGAGGATAGGATGAAAACAACTTTTACTACTAAATGGGTAACTTATGCTTACAAGAAAATGCATTTTTGATTAGTTAATGTAGGGATAACTTTTCAAAGGACCATGGATCATGATTTCCAAGGCTTAGTTGGCAAGTGTATCATCATAAATATGGATGATCTTAAAGTATTTTCTAGAAATAGAGAGTAACATTTCATACGTTTAAGATGAGTATTTGATAGATGAAGAAAGTATGGTGTATCTCTTAATCCTAAAAAAAGTATATTCTATGTCACTTAAGGAAAATTATTGGGACATGTCATTACCAAAGATGGAATTTATTTAGATCCTAATAGAATAGAGGCCATCTCTAAAATTGGGTTGCCCAATAGCTGAAAATAACTTAACTCATTCTTTGACAAGATTAGTTTTGTGAGGAAATTTATTTTAGGCTTTCTTGAGATTGTAAAACATTTGAATGATATGGTTAAGAAAGAAGATATGGTTTCTTGGATTGAAGAATCTAAAAATGCCTTCACTGACATTAAGAATTCAATCAATGAAGCTCCAATCCTCATAAGTCTTGATTTTTGAAAAGATTTCAATCTATATTCGTTTGCATCTGAGCATACTATGGTTATAGTGTTAACTCAAAAGGTTGATGAAAATGATCATCCTATAGCTTTCATGAGCACAAAGTTCAAAAATGAATAATTGAATTATTCTATGATTGATAATCAATCTTATGCATTAGTAATGGTAGTAAAAAAATTTAGACATTACCTCCTTAGAAATAAGGTACATGTCATATTACCTGATCCTACTACAAAGCTTATGTTGAGTCAAAATGAGCTTGGAGAAAGAAGAGGCAAGTAGATATAAATTCTACAATAATATGATATAGAGATGAAAATGGCCAAATTATTGAAATGTCAAGGTTTAGTTTAGATGATCACTAGTATTGATCCAAAATGCCATGTCATGCAAATATCTCAACAAAACTTCCAACCCAATGAGTGGTATGACTCTATTATCCATTTAATTTTCAATGGTGTTTGTCCCCCAAGATGTATAAGAGAAAAAAATATATCCTTGAGGCTCAAAGTAGCTCATTACCTCATCAAGAATGGAGTCTTGTATAGGAGGAACTTTGAGGGAATTTATCTAAGATGTGTGTCCAAGAAAGAAGCATCTTAGATTATGACTACTTTCCATGAGATAATAGGAAGTGGACACTTTAGGAAGAACCAAATATTAAAAAATTCTCAAAGATAGATATTATTGGCCCACCCTCTTCAAATATGCTTATAACAATGGAAGGGAGTGTCATTTGTTCTAGATTTTTAGCACAAAGGAGCCAAATGCAGCCATGCCTTTGCAACATATGATGGTGGATAAACCTTTTGTGTAATGGGGATTATATTTTGTGTGAGTAATAAAACAAAATTATTATAAATTTCATAATTATATCCTAATTTATATGAATTATTGTAATAGGTGGACTGATGTAGTAGCCACTAAAAGGTAAAATAGAGAAGGTGATCAATTTCCTAGAGGAAAATATTTGTACTCGATTTGGAATCCTAGTTTCCTTGGTTTTTGATAGTAGATCTGCATTCATTTCTATTAAAATGATAGAATGGGATTAATACCAAGGCATTTCACTCAAGTTTTATTCTAATCAATACCATAAATAAATGGTGTTTCTGAATCCACAAATAAAAATATGATGAAAATTATCAAAAAATCTATAGAAGATAGACCTAGAACATGGTATAAACTTCTTAAGTTTGTATTATGGGTAGATTGAATTAGGATCAAACAAGCTCTAAAGGCCTCACCATTTTTGTTGTTATATGTTCAAGAACTCATCTTTCCCATAACCTTGAGTTTTCCTACATTCACATTCAGATAGGAATACATGGAAGATGGTCATGAACTTTCTAATTCTCAGTTTTTAGACATTATTTAAATGGAAGATGTCAAAGAAAAGGCATTTATAGAATTTGATAGGCACCAATCAACTGGGAAAACATGGTTTGATGAAATATCTAAAGAAAAGGCATTTAGTTTTGGAGATAAAGTCCTTCTTTGGGACAAAACATCAAAACCTAAAGGCAAACGTGGTAAATTCACCCGTTTATGGATTGGCTCTTACCAAATTGTAGAAATCTTTGGCAACTATACTTTTAGGTTGAAATATCTCCAAGGAGTAGAGTTCACACTACGTACTAATTGAAAATACCTTAAACATTACTTTGTTGTTGTCCCACTGGGGGTCTTCATAGAATAAATGTGTAAGATTGTTAAATTTATAATAGGTATTCTAGTTAGTTCCTTTTCATTCTTTGTTTTAATTTTTCCTTTTCTTTTTGGGTTTGTATATATTTGTTTGTTTATGTTTTCTTTTATTTCCTTTCCTAGTGGTTTTCCTTTGTTGTGGTATAATATTTTAGTATTATTTTTGATTTGGAAATTTCTCAAGAGAGTGTGGGTGAATTTTACAAAAGGTGAACATCAAGTCACAATAAAGTATCATGAAGAAACCAATTGCACTGATATAGATTCGTATACAAATTCAATGTCCTGTAATGAATTAAATCTTATTATAAATTAAAATTTGGTTTTAAGAAGATTCATATGTATATGATGTGAATTTAGTTTGTTAACTCATATTCATGCTTACACTTAAAACATATCCTTTTCATGAACTCAAGTTTTAATTAAAGGAGATTTGCCTAAGGCCAGAACATTTGATCAAATCCCTAAAATTGGCTAATCTGGTTCCCAACCTTTGTTGGAAGCAAAACATGATGATAAAAAAAAACTTATTATCAAATCAAAAGCTTCGAAAGCAAAGAGTGATTCAGATAATCTCCACCGGGGTTATAGATGACTGGTTAGTAGTGGAGCAAGGCTTTGAGTAGAACCAAATGTATCTCTATTGGGGATATAGATGCATGGTTGGCAGTAGATCAATGCCCATGCCTTCCTTGAATTAAGAAATGTTATTCTCAAATAATATCTAAAATGCTCAAAATCAAATGTAATGGACCAAAAGGACATGACCCCAGACATTGTTTCTTAAAGTTCATAACAAATAGTAAGTGGAATCAAAGCACACACTGCATGTTTATGTTCTAATATCTAAGTTCTAATTTTATACATAAGGAGCTTATTTCAATCTAAGGTTGATTTTAAAAAGTTCATATGTCTAAATGGGATATAGTGTTCATGTACATGTAAAACTAGAGTCTTGTGTTCTAACATATTACTATATTGCCCATGTGAATCACCCTTTGTTGATACCAACACCTCCCTATATTTTTTGAAAGGACCCCAATTTTTGTTTCCAAAAATTTTGTATTCTGGATTGAATGTGAAGAGTTGTATTATCTTAGATTTTAAAGGTAAATCAATTTTAAAATGGGAACATGTGATTTGATGTATTTGATCATGTTTGTGTTTCATGGCTCAAAATTACTAATAATTGTCTTCAAGGTAATTAGTTGCAGGTTCCATGGAAGAAGCTAGGATTCCTAAGGAACAAAAACTAAAGTGCGTTTAATTTTGAATATTCATAGAAAATACTAGTGGGAAATTTTATTTCTTTTTGATTAAGTGATCCTAAGTCTTACTTTATATTAAATCTTCAAATATGTTTCTTCTTTAAAAAATGACCAGATATTAATATAAAACCATAGGCTAAACTCTATACATGATCAGGTATTAATTTAAAGCTTATGTTGTTTACAAAGTTAATGGTAATCACTTGATTGCTGGATTTGATCCAATGCTACAACAATCCCAAAGTATTTTGAAAAGGACATACAATGAATGATTTGGGCCTTGTGAATATTTAATGGTGATTATTTTCTTAGAGGATTTGATCCAACAATAAAAATTAAATCTAACACCCAAAAGGATTATAACAGTGATTAACCATTTGAGACTTGATCTTATGGTTCACATTGCCTTGAAGGTTCTAATCTAATGGTGTGCATCGACCACAGAAGTCTCAGAATCTCTTGAAAAATTTACATGTGGCACTCATTCATTAGAATAGAAAAGTTTATTGTCTTAAAATTGATAGGTTTGATGCCATCATTTGATGTCTATGAGGACATATTTTATGGCACCAAACCCATCAAAATTAACATGAGATATAAAGATTATATTATCTTAAATTTAATAGGTTCATCCCCATCATTTGATGCCTGTGAGGACATATTTCATGGGACTGAACCCATCAAATTTAAAATAAATAGTGTCAAAATCCATAGGATCTCTTGGAATCTTTATGCATAGCACTTATTTATTTGATCAATAAATTCCACTGTCTTAAATTTTATAGTTTCACCCCCATCATTTTATTTTTATGAGGACGTATTTGATAGTACCAAACACATCAAATTGAACCTGGATAATCCTTGAAGCCTTGGGAACTCCATTTTCTTAAATTTGACAGGTTCTTTCCCATTGTTTGACATTTATGAAGATGTATTTGATGTGACTGAACCCACAAAATTTAACTTAGACAATTTTTAAAGCCTAATCAAAGGGGGTATTTCTAAAACCCTTTTAACAAATCCTATTTTTTTAATGAAGAAGAGCTTAGTATATAAAGATCTTAGCCTAAGTCATTTTGTGTTTATTAAACGTAAAATTCTAAATGACATTTTTAAATTTAATATTTATATGATCATGTAATTGATTAAAAGGTAAGCATCTTGTAGGATCTAATGGTGATCACTTGTTCACTGAATTTGATCTAATAGTGCATCGAGCCTAAATCCTTTTAAAAAACTCATGAAGTTAATGATCTAGCCCTAGTTAAGATACAATGGTGATAACTTGCTCACTGTATTTGATCCAATAGTGTGATGAAGTTGAGGACTTTTCAAAGGCCTTATAATTTTGACACATGGCACAATCAATAAGATTAAAGATCAAGAACTAATGAAATGTAAGAACCTAGATTTACGTTTTCAAAGTAAAATAAAGGGGAATTTTGAAAACAGACGATCACTCTTCAAATGGCATTTATTAAATTTGCCATGAAATGCATGGAACCCTGCCTCATAAGCTCCATGTAAGTATGAAGGATCAAAATGAAAGATATGTCATGATTGAACACATAAAAGACATGACATTAAGGTTCCATCATATCTATGGCACATATGAGATCAAAGTTGGATGTTTTGGTCATTAAAGACAAAAACCCTAAACCCTTTATAAAGAAGGCCAGAGTTGGTTCTATTGATTATGTGACACTTGAGATAATTACAAACAGAATTTAGAACGAGTGACTTAGTAAAAAATTTGATAACTTTACAACTGCTATACAATGTTATCGATGGCAGTAGGTAGGCAATATATGAATATTGAAGCAGTGCTTTATCTAAATTTAGATAGTCAAGGAAGGTCTTTAGAGACACAAAATTGGATTTAATAGCCTTGAATGTGCATGGATTAAGAAATTGATCTAAATTCTTCTTCTTTATAGAGGAGTTAAAACCAATTTCCTAAGAAGGAATGGAGAATGCCTCAGTGTTCCAAAGATACAAGGATTTAGTATCAATTCAAATGATAGGCTTTCATCATGTAGATTTTAAACTAGAGGTAATGCATTACATTGATCTTATTATTCCTATTTTTTTTAATAAAAAATAGATGGAGAATGGATTATTCATGAAGGAAGTATCAACAAAGTTACATGCATAACTACCATGGCATTTGAGACTTGTTATAAGCTCCCTTTGCCTCATGTTGATCTCCCTTCCTTGAGAGAATTGAAAAATTCCCAAAACTTGGATATAGTCCTCTCACCTTGATTAATCCAAGGTTCCTATATTTTCAAGACCTCAAATGGTGAGATTTCTATTGCCCAATTCAAGGAACGTGTCAGGGTATCTATGAATTTATTCAATAAAGCATTTGGTACATCTTATAATACTTATTTAATGAAGCTTTGGGTATCATATTCTATTGCATGTTGGAGTACAACTTTACTGCTCCTATTTGAGACTTAATATGTTTCTTCTTGGAAAAATAATTTACAAAGATTTAGAGAAAGAATTTCAAGAAATTTTTTATGATGTCTTACCTCTTGGATGTACTCCTAACCTCTATTAGTTTCCATAGAATTTGAAATTGGTCCCTTGCTGGTAGATCTACCATTTCACATCATTACTCCAAATTACATATTTCTGAATACATGAATCACATGTAGTTCATATGTGATGGTATATTCTAAGTCATTTTTGAGGTAATCACTAGTGTCCCTATGCCTAGGCTTCATCCTCTAATCAAAAGATATGTAAAGATCATTGGGGATGTGTGGTTCTATCTAGATTGCACTATAATAAGGATATATGGAATCATGTTCCAACCATATAGATTCCCTATATATGTTCTCAATAAACTTGCAGAGCAAAAAATTGCTTATGAAATTATCTAGGTAATGGATTGGCACTACAAGAAGAATAAGAAAGCTTAAGTTTATAATTTTCAAGTAGACATTGGAAGAACTATAGTTAAGGATTGGTAAGAACTGGAGATCATGGTAGTGTATAAGAACTCTTTTGATTTCCAATTAGTTTATCTTAAGATGTGGGACTTCAATGATAGAGTAGATAACCATATTTGGGATAAAACAGTCTGAAAGGATGAATACAAACATCAACAAGGTTTGGGAGATGTTATTTACACAAAGGAAAGGAACATTGAAGAAGTCTTGTTTAGGGTTAAAAACTACAACATAAATTTAGAACATAGGCTAGTCAGGAATAATAAGCCTTCAGGAGAAATATTGTAGTTACATCCTTTACATTATCATTTGTTTCTAGGACCATCTAAGACAACACATCAAGAACCATCTATTGAGGGAAAATCTTCTGAGCCTCAATAGGGAAAATTTACAAAGTCATCCTAGATTGGCCAACCTAAGGATTTAGATGACAAAGGTAAAGCCATAATTCAAGAGTCTAGCATTGAAGGTCCCAAAATTTAGGCATCCCCACCAAGGCCTTCTTCCCTAATAGAAGTTATCGACATGATTGCTTTGGAAATTGGAGAAATAATAGATAGTACCATTGCTAACATCATAGCTACTTATGGTTCAAATAAGGAAGAAGACCCATCTGAGGAAGTAGGCAAGGAATTAGTTCCATTTGATAGTTGAAAGAGATAGGTATAATTAGCCTTAGTTCCTTTAGATCCAAGAAAGAGGCCTAGGTTAACTTTCACTCACCCCAATAGTAAAATAAACCTCTTCAATGATGAAAATTCTATTTATGGACCAGCCATTCAAAATTAGTTTGTTTATGGGAAATTGTAGAAAATCCCATCTCTTTTTCCTTCATTAGCTTTTACTTGAGTGGGTATAGGTGTTCAAGATAGTGTCAAGCCTTGGATTCAGGATATGTTAAAAAAACAAGTAGAGAGAATCATCATGATTCTTCACAACAAGGAAATCCAATGGGTTGGTACCCAAGGAGCCTCTAGGACTTCAAATGTAGATATTTTTAAATAACCATAGGTGAAATAACTTGACCCTGAGGTCCAATTTCATCTAGATAGATTAACTATTGAGAGAGTAGAGACCAAGAAAATCATTGTTGGTACTGAGGAGTTCACCTTTCAAAAGGTGGAACCATTTTTAGGCTTAACCCCAATTATAGGGTAGGCAATAAGGGAGCATTCTATTTTTCAAGAGGATGTAGCTATTATGGTAATAACCTAGTCAACAATGACCTTGGCTAAAGTTCAAGGTATGAAGCAGAAGATTATGAACTTGGAGAAAGAAAAACAATATTTAGAAGCTTAGGTCCTCCTTTCAATTACTGAGGATGTATTGCAAGTGTTGAATATATCATTGATGGATGCATTTGAGAATTTTCAAAGAATCAAGTCTATATTGAGTTCTTTAGACCATCAAGCTAACATGGCACATGCCTTAGTCACTTAATGGCAGAATTCTCAAGTTTAGATGGAGGAGGTCATTAGGGTACATAAGACAAAATAGGTATTGGATTTAAAGATTATCAAACTTAAACATCTAGATGTCTTCATGTAGTTTTGATAGATAAGCAAGAATATTAGATCACATAGAGTAATGATGTTAAGGAATTCATCAAGAGAGACACCAACTTGGTAAACCAGATAGAGAATGTTTTGGTGAATATATTGGATAACCCTTCTCAAATCATTACTATAGGCCTAATAGATGATGAAGAATTGAAGTAGAAGGTTGGTACTCACATTCAAAGCATCAAAGATAGCAAAGGTCATTCATATAAATACAATTAGAAGACCCTTGATACTATTATTTTCATAAGGAAGCAAATTATAGAAGCACATTGTATCAAGGAACTTGTATCTTGGGTAGATAGTGAATTTGAGAAGTTAGCAGATAAAGAATAGGATTTTCTAATGAATCCTATAGTGGATTTTTAGTTGAACAAGGAGAAATACACCAAGGTGAAATAATTTCTCAAACAAGGCTAATTAAAGGGCCCACCAATGAAATTCTAAAGAGAATTTTCTTTTTTTAAAGTATACGCTAGTCTATTAGCATATACTCTTTCTTGTCACATTGACATGTGACCTTCCACATCGTATCTCTATATTAAGGACAATTGTCCTTATTTGTATGTTAATATTTTAAAAGTTAACTGGTTAACCCCTTATGTTTCTTATAAATATGGAGATGGTTACCATTTGTAGAAGAGAGTTTTTGAGCAATTGATACCATGAGAATTTAATACAACTAAGGAATTCTAGAAATATTGTCTCGATAGTCTTTTTATGTCTATGCTATCTCTCAATTATGTAAATTCATGTTGAATTTGAATTATTCTTCTTTTTTGAGTCACGTTATTTATCATATGGTAGTTAATTTGTGATAAATGCTAGATTAACTATAAATATTTTAAGTATACTTCATTTTATTTGCTCTGCATTTGAATGTACTCATGTTATTCAGATCATAATAGAAAAAATTTAAAGTAAACTTGGTTCTTACTTATGATTCATACTATTCCTCTAAATCTTGACTGATTTATGATGTAATTTGAGATTATGTTATTTTATAACATAAATTGGTTTAATGTCTACTCAACATGATTTGAATCTTGTCATAATGTTTGATATGAAAACCTGTAATCATGTCTCTTTCTTCCTTAGCTTTCCTTATTTGTTTTTATCAAGATTCACTCTAGCTAGTATTCAAATTATGTAGACCCTGGTGTTTCCCAAAAATTAAATCAAATAAATATTGTGGACATTTTTCATACTTTTCTTCTATGTCACCATAGACAATCACTAAATAGTCACAAACTACAACTCATGCCATAGATTCTCAGAATCCTAAAATGATAAGTGTTTTTAAACACTAAGAGCACCCGTGGTATATTTTGAAACATCAACAGATCCCTAAAGGATACCACATGGTATCTTCTTGAATAACCTTATGAATATTAATACCTTGAGCTAATACCCAATGAATCTGAAGCCTTAATGTCTGAGGAACTACCATATGTTGTTGTATCAAGTGTATAAAATAGGAGGGATTTGAGATTAACATTTGAATTGGGGTATGATAATGGTGACATGTGGCTCATCCATGCCATCTAGTGTGAATAAGGAAAGTATACCTACAACCACCATATTGGTACTGAGGAGTTCACCTTTCAGAAGGTGGAACTATTATTAGGCTTAACTCTTATTCTAGGGTAGGCAATAGGGGAGAATCCTATTTTTCAAGAGGATGTATCTAGTATGGTAATAACCCAATCAACAATGACCTTGGCTAAAGTTCAAGGAATGAAGCATAAGATTCTCAACTTGGAGAAATAAAAACAAGATTTAGAAGCTCAGGTCCTCCTTTCAATTACTGAGGATGTATTTCAAGCATTGAATGTGTCATTGATGGATGCATTTGATAATTTTAAAATAATCAAGTCTATATTGAGTGCTTTAGACCATCAATCTGAGATGGCATATGCCTTAATCACTTAATGGTAGAATTCTCATGTTTAGATGGAGGAGGTCATCAGGGTGCATAAGACAAAATAGGTATTGGATTTCAAGATTATCAAAACTAAACATATGGATGTCTTCATGTTAGTTTTGATAGATAAGCAAGAAGAATTGATCACCTAGAGTAATGATGTTAAGGACTTCATCAAGAGAGACACTGGCTTCGTAAACTAGATAGAGAATGCTTTGGGGAATCTATTGGATAACCCTTCTCAAATCACTACTATAGGCATAATCGATGATGAATAATTCAAGAAGAGGGTTGGTACTCACATTCAAAGCATCAAAGATAGTAGATTTCATTCATATAAGGACAATTAGAAGACCCTTCATACCATTATTTTCATAGGGAAGCAAATTACAGAAGCACATTGTATCAAGGAACTTGTATCTTGGGTAGAATGTGAATTTGAGAAGTTAAAAGATAAAGAATAGGACTTTCTAATGAATCCTATAGTGGATTTTGAGCTGATCAAGGAGAAATACACCAAGGTCAAACACTTTCTCAAACATGGCTAATTGAATGGCCAACCAATGAAATTCAAAAGAGAATTTTATTTTTGTAAAGTATATGCTAGTCTATCAACATATAGACTTTCTTGTCACATTTACATGAGACCTTCCACATCGTATCTCTATATTAAGGATAATTGTCCTTATTTGCATGTTGATATTTTAAAAGTTAACTGGTTAACCACTTATGTTTCTTATAAATATGGAGATGGTTACCATTTGTAAAAGAGATTTTTTGAGCAATCGATACCATGAGCATTTAATACAACTAAGGAAATCTAAAAAGATTTTTTGGATAGTTAATTTAAATGTCTATGCTATCTCTCAATTATGTAAATGCATGTTGAATTTGAATTATTATTCTTTTTTTGAGTCACATTATTTATCATATGGTAGTTAATTTGTGATGAATGCTAGACTAACTATAAATATTACAATTATACTTCATTTTATTTACTCTGCATTTGGATGTACTCATGTTATTCAGATCATAATAGCAAACTTTTAAAGTAAACTTGGTTCTTACTTATGATTCATACTATTCCTCTAAATCTTGCCTAATTTATGATGTAATTTGAGATTATGTTATTTTATAAAATAAATTGGTTTAATGTGTACTAAACATGATTTGAATCTTGTCATAATATTTGATATGAAACCCTGCAATCATGTATCTTTCTTCCTTAGCTTTCCATATTTATTTTTATCAAGATTCACTCTAGCTAGTATTCAAATTGTGTAGACCTTGGTGTTTCCCAACAATTAAATCAAATAAATATTGTGGACATTTTTCATACTTTTCTTCTCTTTCACCATAGACAATCACTAAATGATCACAAACTAGAACTCATGCCATAGATTCTCAGAATCCTAAAATGAGAAGTGTTTTTCAACACTAAGAGCACCCATGGTATATTTCGAAGCATCAACAGATCCCTAAAGGCTACCACATGGTAGCTTCTTGAATAACCTTAAGAATATTAATACCTTGAGCTAATACCCAATGAATCGGAAGCCTTAATGTCTAAGGAACTACCATGTGTTGGTTTATCAAGTGTAGAAAATAGGAGGGATTTGAGATTAACATTTAAATTGGGGTATGATAATGGTGACATGTGGCTAATCCATGCCATCTTGTGTGAATAAGGAAAATAGACCTGCAACTACCATGTGCATTCAACTACATCAGTAGTGCTAAGGCTAATTTTGATGGTTATTTCAATGCCCTAGTGTAGTATCTTTAGGCATTATCCTATAAATGGATTAAAGAAAATTTAGCTAAATGATTAGGATTTTGATAGTGGCATGGACCTATTCCTCATAATATTGGCATTTGCCAAATAATGTATTGTGTGCTTTGATTGTTATAATTTTCATCTAGCATATCTTACTCTATGATTTATTGTGTACAACATGGTTGCATTATGTCTATTTTAGGGGAAAAAATGGCATGAAAATAATATTTATTTAAACATTTCTCATTGTTGGGTTAATTTAAAGTATGCCCTTCATTAGTTTGTTGTCTATATGTACTAGGACCAAGGATGACTTTGAAGAGGTAACGAACTCACCATTTTATGGTGTAGTTGGATTCTTTATCATGTGTATAATCTAGTTTAATCACTAGGTCACCAATATTTAATTTTCATACTATGACATTTCTATTATGTTGTTAATAGATGTCAGATTTGTATTGGAGGTTATGTTGTAAGGTGACCATATGTCACTCATAAAGTAAATCTAAGTCATAGAGATAGGTGTCACATAATTCATCATTGGGTATAATACCATAAAAAGAAATGTGAAATGATGTTAACTCAACTTCTAAATATAATACTGATTTATAACCATATACTAATGAAAAATGTGTTTCGCCAATTGTAATATGTATCCTAGTATGATA
The DNA here is from genome assembly GCA_037957365.1 of Torreya grandis. Classification (NCBI taxonomy): domain Eukaryota; kingdom Viridiplantae; phylum Streptophyta; class Pinopsida; order Cupressales; family Taxaceae; genus Torreya; species Torreya grandis. Next base: position 278,224 of record JARHVA010003393.1, on the reverse strand, counting down.
ATCCTAGAGTGTAGGATGAAGTTGTAAATTCCAACCAGTATGTGATTCTCTAATATTAATTAATAATACTTTGATGAGATTTTTTGTAGTGGATTCTACTTTGCCATTGTAATGAGGGTGATAAGGTGTTGATAGTTTATGTATAATTTTTAATTTTCCACATACTTATTTCATGTCTTGGTTTCTGAAATTATTCTTGTTGTTAGTTTTCATGTATAGTGAATTCCAAAATGACAAATGATTTGATTGAGAATAAATTTGGAAATGGTGATACCAATAATTTTAATAAGTAGGGATGGATTCCACTGACTTGGAAAATTATTTAGTGGTAGTCATAATGCATATATGACGATTTTATGGACTAGGTAATTTGTTGATGAGATCTAATACCCACATAGATACTAGCTAAGGACTCTCCAAGTTTAGGATTTTGATTAGAGGAGAGTGAATGAGATCATCATGAATTTGACAATGACTATTCTTTTTATCAAAATTAATGGCATTTTTTTCAAGAGTTTGGTGAACATAACCCATGTATAGGTATTTATAGGCTATGGCATGACCATTAAAGTAACCTTCTTAGATGCCCCCATGTGCATATTTAATAATACTTGTAGCTTATTATGGAACTAAATAATGGATTAGGGTATATTATATGTTATTCTAATAGAGGGTATTGTATCAAAGTATATATTTTTATGTTTTTCTTGTTTTAATTTGAGTTTTATCACCAAAATATACTTTTAGAGGGTAATTATGATGCTCAATTAATTATATGATATTTAAATACTATGAGCTTTGTCGAAAAGTGATAATTTCTATGTGAAAATTTAGATAATAATTTTTATTTTTTATATAATAAGGTGACTTCTTCCATTTGATAAAGAAATATGAATCATAAAGAACTTGATGAGGATGAAATAATGAAGTTAATGAAGTGAGAGAATCAACTATACCATTTTAATATTGTGTGATTGGTCCAATGGTAAATGAGGAAAATTATTTGAAAAGCATAGTTGTAATTTTATGGTATTTAATAAGATTTTCACTTTGACATTAAAAGTATCCACTAGCTTGATTAAATATGAGTTATTAATCGCCTAAAACATGTATCTATGGGATATCTAAATCGATTGCAACTTACATGCCTAGTATAAAAGCTTCATATTTATCCATATTATTTGTGTAATTAAATATTAATCAAAATGATAGATGTATGATTTTACAATATGGGTTTGTTAAAACAAAGGCTGTCCGAACTCTTTCAAGGCATTTTACACCATAAAAGTGAAGTGTCCAAGTGTCTTCATGCAAGTTAATTGTAATTTCTAGGAATTTTTTAATGATTGATTTATATTTAATGGTAGCATGTTGATGGTTAATTTCATCATGGTTATTTACATGTAGATAATCAACGAAGTTATGGAAATAATATTTGAGTGAGATCACTTTTTTATGACCTTCAATATAAAGAATATCTTAATTAGGAATATATTTAAGGTTATTAATGTAGGATGGATTACAAAATTTGTTAGTCAAGAATTAGTCAATAAATCCATGAAATTCCTAAAGAACTAAATAAATAAAGCCAACTTATTCATGCAGTGTTTATTAATGATAATGAAGAACAAATTGAAAGAAATAAATACTAGTTACCTTCCCAAATCAATTACACCACCCAAGAGTAGCTCTAAGCATGTTTTCCCCTTGATCTGATGTTATTATATTTGTTAAAAATGGATTATTTACTCCTCCATTACATCAATAACATGATTCATAACCTAGGATCAATAGAAGAAATCTCTAATTTAGCCTATGAAATGAAGCTTACAAATAACACAAATGATCAATACAAAAGGATGTGGAGATAATTTTGCATTATAACTCTACAATTTTTAGCTTAAGAAATCATGTTTTATGCCCTTCTATTTATAGATCTTAGAAATGGTATAAGATAAACCATGACCGTTCATCTCAAGATTGAGATGTATGGCCATGTATTAATCTAATATTTGGAATTAAATCCACAAATAGCTTCATAAGGATTTAGGATTAAGGAGCATTAATTAGGCATGGGTGCCCATAATTTAGATATTTTATGAATTTATGGCTTATGGACGCCACCCCATAGATGATGTCACTAGGTGATGTAGATATTGGGAATCAATTTACAATATTAAAATAATTAATAACCTCCATGGAAAATACACTTAATCTCTTAATTTTAATTAATTAGCCTAAAACAAGATTAATCAATATTTGCATAATTCTTTGGAAATTGGACCTCAATTAATCAAAATGGCTAAAAAGTCATATTACTAGGTTATAATTTAACTCAAGAAGAATTTGAAGGTAATATTCGAAGCATTGTAACTATATTCTCATTTTGGATGTCTCCAAAACAAAATAACAAAGATATATGATGTGTAATAATAAACTATAAGAAAAGAGTGATCTAAAGCCCAAAAAGACAAAATCATCATTTTGACTCAAAATAAATTGACCAAACTTAGGAATCAGTTAAAATGCATTGCCCCATTTAGGGATATATTGGCCTAAATCAGAACTTTTATATCACAAGTTTGAGCCATTTATCACATTTTTAGTGATTTTTAACTAAAATTGGCATTTGAGTGCAATTCGAGTAAGATTGACAACTTCAACACAAATAATGTTAGGAATTGGATGTTTACATTTTCCCTATGTTTGAGAAAGAATAGCAAGACATTTCAGAAAATCAACATCGTTTCAAAGAAAAGAGTTTTCAAGAAGAAACAGAAATGACCCATGATGCCCCCTTGAGAGGACATACTAGGAGGAAAGAGATGGATGGAATTTTAAAAAGAGAGGGAAACTAAGAGAATAACATATGGAATAGATCACATCTAGATGAGCTAATGCTTGCACACATGGTTACCATCAATGATAAAAATATAATTATAGGTATAATGGGCCCCAAAGGTAGTAGGAATGGGAATAATTTAATCCAAACATGTAAGGGACACACTTTGAATGTACCAAATTTGAGAGTGCAAGTTTCATGCTTATGGCATTAATCAATATTGACTTAATTTGAACAATAAAACACTGAAATCATTTTAAAAAGTGTGAATATCTTGGAATTAGAGGAAGTAAAGAATGTGGTCTCTCTAAAAAAATTTGATAATAAGAAGTGCCCTATTAGAGAAGATTTGATTTTGATAAGATAGTTTTTCCCTAGCAGGGCTAATTTTGATCATTTATAAAGAATAAATAATGGCTTGACCTTGTAGGGATAATATATATTTGCTAACTAGTTCAAATGTTGTGCCTTAGAATGGGTAAATTGTAATCAATTAGCTCAATGATATAACCTAATACATAGATTATATATGAGTGGGTACAAATATAGATGTGATGGTATAATGGCTTAGTAAAATCCATAAAAATCTAAGTATACAAGAATTCACAAAGTAATGAAAGAGATGAAAATAATAAAAAAGATGGCTAAGCTAAATTGAGATACATCATGTATCCAAATTTTGCTTAGGTAGTCCAAATGGACCTCAATCTAATGTAGTTCACCTGAGATTGTGAGAGAATGAAATGAGGGATGATGAAAAATGGCCAGGAATTGATTACACTCATGTTGTATGTGAAGAGATGCATGTCTAAGTATTTATTCAAGTGATAAATCTATCGAACCTAGTTTATGAATAGTGATCTTGAGATCTATTCAATGGATATTGGTTGATGTTAAGACTTGAATCTAGAGCACAAAGTGCTTGCTATTATAAAAGAAATTAGGTATCATAAGTATGAATAAATCATAGTGATATGGAATTTAAAATGCATAAATTTGGTTCAAATATGAATACCTATAACTAATATGATGGTAAAAATTGACCAAAACTAGAGTTACAACTATTTACATTTAAATAAAAAAGCAAATACAAAGAAAAAGATAAACATAATTGAACGTAACTTAAAATCAAGATATGAAAAATCAAGATTTAAGTAGGAAAAAAAATGTTTAAAACCAAAAAGAAATAGCATCTTAACAACATGAGATCAAGATATAAGTAATCACGATCTAAGAGAATCATCAAGACGCTCTTTAAAATAAAAGTGAAGAGTAAAAACATACAATGAAACACAAGACCAAGGTGAGATGGGAAGTAATAAAAAAAGAAAAGGATAATAAATTATGGAACCCCTCCAAACAATTATGGATCCCCTCCAAACACTATATCAAAGAATAATTTTAAACACCTTAGAGTAAGTTCTTCTAAGCTAACTATTCATCCTCCAAGCAAAGTTGGCTACAATATTATGGAGGCTATGAAAAGGATTAAAGCCAATATCACTCTACATGAGTTAACTCAATTCACAAAACAAAGAGACTTACTCTAGGAATCTTTGTCTGGGAAAATTGGGAAGCCCCCTAAGAATGATAGTGAAAATGTAATTACTCAAGTAATAAAAGAAGTCTCCACCTTTTTTACTAATAGTTAGGATATTTGGGAAGAATGTTCATAATTTTATTTTAGATTCTAAAGCTTCAACCAAAATTATGCCTATTGGGATATGTGAATAACTTAGGTTAACTCTAATCAAGTTTGATAGGGTATTCACTCAATTAGATAAATACGAGTTAAGGTTATAGGATAATTATTGAATGTGTATATACATTCAGCTAGTGAACCAAGGGTTTAACAATTCATTGATATCCAAGTAGTAGAAATGCCTAGTGCTTATGGATTGCTTTTGAGTAGAGAATGGAATAAAGCTTTAAATGGCTATATGTCTACTAATTTTTCATACTTATGTCTTCCTTAGAAAGGTGTTCCAAATAAAATAAGAGTGGAAAGGAAGCCTCAAATGAAACACATGATAACATAAGTATAATGTCATTAACAAAAGGACAAATTTCTTAGATTTTGATTTTGGAGAGTTCACTTTGGAAATTACAAAAGAACCAGTTTCTAAGAGTTCTCAAATTATTGGTTTGTTGAAGTTATACATTGATGGTACCAAGTGAAAATGAGGATCAAGAGCTATTATTTTATTGATAGATCCTTCAAAAAAGCAATACCATGTAGCTTATAAGTTACAATTCCCTTACACCAATAATTTAGCTGAGTATGAGGCTCTTATACTTAGATTACAGTTTTCCATTAAACACAAAGTTAAGGATATCCTTGTCTATGGATAATATGAACTTGTGGTTAACCATGTGAGGAGTAATAATCAATGAAATTGTCTTAAAAATATATAAGTTTAGGGTGTGGGAATTGATTGAATCTTTCAATGCCTTCAACATACTAGATATTTTAAGAGAAGAAAATAAACTTGCTAATGAGTTTGCCTCTATTGAAGTGAACCTCATCCCTAATCATGATTCTCAAAGCATTAGTATTTAGTTAATACCATGTCCTTTAGTTCCTCACAATGTAAATCATTTTCAAGTTTTCAATGATGATCAACAAATCATATATTTCTTAACTAATTTTGGAGCTTTTGAAGCTCAAATTATTGATGAAATTGATGAAACTTCTCATGAGAAGAAGCTTAATGATAAAATCATCCAATTAAGTGACATTAAGATATCTAAAGGAATGATTTCATTGGAAGGACTATTTGATCTTGATAAGATTTTTGAGGCAACTAAACAACCTAAGGTAAATGGTAGAGATTATCATTTGATGAACCTTGGTTTACATGATCAGCCCCAAATGGTGAATATAGGGAAGGCTCCCACTGAAATGGAAAATAGAAAAGCTATAGACTTGCTTACAAAAAGACAAGGATGTAATTTATTGGTTTTAAGAAGATTTGAAAATATTTGATCCAAGGGTCATTACTCATATTATACCTCTTTAAGAGGGTTGTAAACCCTTAAGATAAATGCAAAGGCTAGTCAACCCTATTATAGAACCCATGATTTTTAAATAAGTCAAAACTTTGTTTGATGAAAGGATAGTGTTTCTTATTAGACATTCCACTTTGATGACAAACCTATTCCTAGTCAAAAAAATGAATGGAGAAATAAGATTTTGCATAGATTTTAGGAATAGTAATAGAGCATCTAAAAACAATAATTATCCTTTACTTTCTTTAGACTAGGTTATCAAAAATATTTATGTATCTTCTATGATGTCCTTTTTCAATGGATTTTTTTTTATATAACTAGGAGCTTATTGCTCTAGAGGATAGGATGAAAACAACTTTTACTACTAAATGGGTAACTTATGCTTACAAGAAAATGCCTTTTGGATTAGTTAATGTAGGGACAAATTTTCAAAGGACCATGGATCATGATTTCCAAGGCTTAGTGGGCAAGTGTATCATCATATATATTGACGATATAAAATTATTTTCTATAAATAGAGAGGAACATTTCATACATTTAAGATGAGTATTTGATAGATGCAGAAGTATGGTGTATCTCTTAATCCAAAGAAAAGTATATTCTATGTCACTAAAGGCAAATTATTGGGACATGTCATTAACAAAAATGGGGTTTATTTAGATCCTAATAGAATAGAGGCCATCTCTAAAATTGGGTTGCCCAATAGCTGAAAAGAAGTTAAGTCATTCTTTGACAAGATTAATTTTGTGAGGAAATTTATTTTAGGCTTTGTTGAGATTGTCAAATATTTGAATGATATGCTTAAGAAAGAAGCTATGGTTTCTTGGAATGAAAAATCTAAGAAGGGCTTCACTAACATTAAGAAGGAAATCAATGAAGCTCCAGTCCTCATAAATCATGATTTCTCAAAAGATTTCTATCTATATTCGTTTGCTTCTAAGCATACTATGGTTGTAGTGTTAACTCAAAAGGTTGATGAAAATGATCATCCCATTGCTTTCATGAGCACCAAATTCAAAATTGAATAAATGAATTATTTTATGATTGATAATTAAGCTTATGCATTAGTAACGGTAGTAAAAAAATTTAGACATTACCTCCTTAGAAATAAGGTACATGTCATATTACCTTATCCTACTACAAAGCTTATGTTAAGTCAAAATGAGCTTGGAGAAAGAAGAGGTAAGTGGATAGAAATTCTACAATAATATGTGTTTAAACTCATTTTTGCCTTTTATATTCAGAAGAAGGAAGAAACTAAAGTTAAATGGCCAGGGGTTTGTACGTACCTATATTAAGTTGTGCACCGTATCCAGACATTATAGGAGCTCCTCTTTGGCTGTGGAGGAAGACACCTGTAGAAAGAATAGGACTTAAACATAGAAAATGTTAGAAAAAGATATGGTGGACTACCAAGTAGTATGCTCAGTCCCAGAAGCGTAAAAACTTCCTTGAGGGATGACAGTCCACTATTTATGAAAAGAATGTCTTATGAAAAGAAATGGTGAAAGACTAAGAAAGAGAAATAGAGATAATGCATACCTGTTCTCTTTAATCAGTCCACCACAGTCACTAACATCGATTAGTCTACCGTCATCAATTGGTTAGTGTTGCTAACATCAGTTATGTTACCAATGTCGGTAGGCGTTGTGGTCGATGTCAGTTAGGGCAATGGACCTTGGACGGGTTTTGGATGGGTTTTGGAATATGTCTGTGGTCAACAAAAGAGTCTATGGAAGGAGTCTAGGTCTGTGCAGGGTTGTAAGATAGTAAATAGGGTCTGAGAGGGGGAAAAGGCAAAGGGTTGGTGTGTAAAGAGGATAAGGATATGGGGAAGGCTTTTCAGCCTCTCCAAGAAGAAGTCCGGGCTAGTTGATAGTATCCAAAAATAGTAAATAAAAACTAATTACTAATATATTCTCAATACTAAAATAAGACAGAAGAATACTTAGCTCTACTTGTGGCTGATGTCGAAGATCTCATGCAATGTTTCCAATCCAATGTTTGGAGTGATTCTATAGAGTTTCTGTAGCCTAGAGAGAAAAAGTCAAAGTCTGATGCTTTGTCTCAGAGTGTGCGCGTCCATGTCCAAGAGTCTGAGGGAGAGAGCCCAAGAGAGAGAGAGAGAGAGAGGTTCATATATTTTAGAGAGTTCACGGTCCCAGAGAGAGTCCAAGAGAGAGTCGAAGGGGAGAATTCGGGGCCGTAACTCAATGTTAGATGTTAGTTTATGTAACTGATGTTAGCTATCCTACCAGCATCAATCGATAGATGACCAACATTAGTGGCTGAAGAATGAGAAAAAGGGTTAAGAAGCTCATTCTCCATCCACCAAGTGCATTTACCATTGGAGAATGGTCAAAAGGTGGGTTTATTATGCATGAGATTTAGTTAGGAGGTTAGGAAGGAGTGAGAATAGGTCTTGGATGACTCATAGGGTGAGAAATGGTCTAAGGGTGAGGTGTCCAAGGTGAGGTGTCTAGGGTGATGTCTAGGTGATGTCATTAATTCAAAATAAGTAGTTTATTTTAAATTAATGAAGTGTGTAAGTGTTTAGGAGGGGACCAAGGGGGAATCAACATAATTTTGGTGTCTACATTTGCCCCTTTTTGTCTTGTTGGTTGTTCTTGACAAAATATAAGACAAAAGTAGGAGTTAGTTTCCCCAGGTGTGGATGAGGTATTCCCCCTCAAAGCGGGAGTCGAGGGAAGGTAACCTAATATCGGGTGTCAATTTGATAGACAGTGGATGAGTATGGTGAAGTTGGAGTGTGAATGCTACAATAGTTGAGATTGCATGTATACCACTTCACGTGATAGTCTGGTTAAATTTTCATAGGCAAGGTCAAGGAGTGCTAAAATCAAAGTAACCAGTCCCCAGTATTTAGTCATAGCTGATTGGGTTATTTGATCCAAGCTGTAGCTCCAATGGTCGTCATGTTCCAAGTATCCTAGGCTTAGGAAGTGCTCCTAGAAAACACAAAAATGTCAAAAGTAGTGTGGATCAACTTGAGTGTGATCTGATACTTATGAGGGTTGTAATGTGGGGTGCAGACAATTTGCTAACTATTCGTGAGGTAGCATATATGCAATCAAAACAACCAAGGCAAAGTTGTCTCGAAAGTGGTCATGGTCTGAGGAGATAGTCATGATCTCCAAGGTTGTTAGTCGAGTCAGGTTGAGATATAAGTGATCTCAAGTGTTGTTTGGTGTGGTCAGGGAGATGTATGTGATCTCCAATATGCCCCATGAGAAGTCAAAAGTGACTTCTGCAGTGTCAGGGCTGGTTGTTTAGTCATGATTTTGGACTAGGTTGTTTGGTCATGGTTAAAGGTTATATGGTTGGTCCATCAAATAGATGAACAAATGAATGGCTAACATCATTAGGGAGATGAATGGGTGAATGGCTAAGCTAACCTCAAAAGACCCCATGTCAACTGAGTACTGCTTACATAGCCCATGCTTTACGGGCCTCAGGCCAATGTAGTTCTCCCCAAAAGGGAAGAAGAGGATAGGTTATGGATTGGGTTGGACTAGGTTAAGTCATGGTTAAAGGTTAAATAGTTTGTCCATCAGGTAGATAAACAAATGGGTGGCCGAGCTAACCCCAGAAGACTCCACGTCAACTGAGTACTGCCTACATAGCCCCTATTTTTAAGGGCCTCAGGTCAATGTAGTTCTCCCCAAAAGGGAAGAAGGGGCAAATAGGTTGATGGTTGGTTTGGTTATGTTATAAATGATGAGTATATGATGATGTTACAGCCTTTTCCACATTATGTGATGGTGTATTCTGTAACATAGGTTATATGGTTTTTCATCCCTAGCAATTTTCCATATTAGTGATGGTGTATGCCAACAATGAAATGAGTAATGATGTTATAGCCTTTTCCATATTGTGTGATGGTGTATTTTATAACATTGGTTATGTGGTTTTTCATTCCTAACAATTTTCCATATTGGTGATGGTGTATGCTAAAAATGAAATGAGTATATTTATGCTTCAGCAAGTGTCCATATTGGTGATGGTGTATGCTTGACATAAATTGTGTTGGGTTGATAGTTTCTATGTGTATCGTTGTCCATGGAAACAAGTGTGAATGGGCTATGTCATGTTAGTGGTCTGAAAATGTTTGGTTTGGTTTGGTTGGTTTTGGTTAGATAATGGTCTGGTTATGTGTGACCAAGATGTATAAGAAGCGAAAGGTACATTGCTCTTTCATTGACAAGGACCATAATGATAGCATAGATAGGATTTTTTGTAAACAAAAGCCCTATTCATGCATTGCATCGTTGACCATTGGTTTATGTTAGAGAAGTATTAAAATCACTTGACATTAAGTGAGCTCAAAATCCCTTGGGTATGTTGGGGTAATAGGTGGTGATTATGTGATATGTGAGGGTAGCATAACCCTTTTGAGCAGGGATAACTTTGCCCCTTTTATAGGTGACCTTGAAAATGACTATAGGCAAGTCCATAACTTAATAGTTTGTTAGTCATCTTTTTTTTTTGGTAGACTGATCAATGCGGGAAGTCCACTTGGGAATGTTGTGTTGTTTTATGGTCAGGTTGTGCTATGTATGTAACAAAATTTAGGCATAGCCATCCTTCAAGGGAGTGGTCTATATTCTGCTTTGTATGTGTTGATGTCATTGAATAGCTATCCTTCAAGGGAGCAGTCTATTTATTATAGCAATGATGCAGCTATCCTTTGAGGTAACAATCTACATTTATAGTTTATGACCTTTGGTTAGGCATCCCCAATCTTATATTTTATTGGTTTTTGACTAAACTTTCGGTCATGGACTAGACTATAGAGGTTTAGGGGTTTCCCTTTTATTAGGACAAGACATTCATGCTTGAAAAAAGGGTTAAATAATGTTTGTAGGAAAAAGGGTTGAAAGAAATAGGCATGACGATGATGAGGGGTTGCTCAAGGGATGAGCTCAAGTTAAATGTCAAGTGAATGATTACTTGATTAACAATAGAATGGTTGAGGATGTAAGGCATTAAGGTGCTCAGGTTCTAGCCAGACTTCAAAAGAAGACAGAAGATAAGTACTTGATCCATGCTTATGTTATGATGTAAGGTCCAAGTCAATTTGGAGCAAACTTGCTCTGTTTGGTCATGTGTTGGTTATCTTTAAGGATGAGATCTCTGATTTTGAAATCCCACTCTTTCAGATTTTGGTTGTAGGCATGTTTTGGTCGATGTTGGATGTGAAGTCGATTAGTATGTTATTGGGATTTGGTGCAATGCCGAACATAGTCATTATAGTCTTGGTTAATAGTGGGCCAATAATAGCCCAAGCGGAGGATGCGCTTGGAAACTGAGTTACCGCTGAAATGTCCCCCATAAATCTTATCATGGACTTGTTTGATGACATGGGATGTCTCAGTGGTTGTTAGGCATTGGATAAGGAGGCCGTCGAGACCTCGTTTGTAGAAAAGACCCCATAGCATGGTGTAACGAGCAGTAATTTTGATAAAATCTCATCATTTATTGCCAAAGAGGTTAGCAGGGATGATAAAATATGTCAAGTAGTCCACCGGTCATTTATACCAAACGTCATGTGGACTAGAGAAGTTAGGAAGAATTTTCCTCAGAGATGTTGGTTGTGATTAGCCCAAGATAGAAATCTTGGGTTTTGGTGGTTGAGAAGGCTTGATGAATGGATATGTCCAAGGTGGAGAAGCCTGGATTTTTCCTTTATCCTGTAGGTTTTGTGACCTAGTGGCCACATCAATGGTGTTGATTTTGAATAAAGGAGGGGAAGGTGGTTGAGGGACTATAGTCTTGTGTTGGAATTTCAATTTAGGTGAAGATGTTTGTGAGGCATTAAATGGTGTTGGTGATTTGTTGAAAGGGTGGACAATAAGAAGGGTGTCTTTTTCCAAGTTTTGGTGAATAATAACCTTAAGGGCACAACAACACTCAGTATCATGTCTAGGTGTGTGATGATACCAGTAGATTTTTGTGCTGTCAAACCAAGATGGTTTTAGTCTGAGAGGTTGGTATGGTTTAATGGGTGGGAGAGTGATGCCAGAGAACTACAATAATCGGCATAACATCAAAGCATAAGACCCCCTTAATGGGTATGCGCTCCTTATTGTAGTAGACGTTGACAACTTATGTTTAGGAGTTGTTGAGGGAGTTTGTTGTGTCCTCTTTTTAGTCAGTGGTGTGGCCACACATGTAGATGGCACTTGCTTGGTGAGAGGCACCGAATGTTTTAGAGGAAGTATGTGTTTGATAGGTGAAGAGAGTAATGGAGGCAATTTGCCTTTGTGAGGTGTTGAAATAGGGAGCACTCCTTTTAAAGTAGAAGGATGTGGACCCAAAATAGATGGTAATGGTGAAGGTGGAGGAGTTTTTTGATGTGATTTAGTAGCCTTATTTGGTTTAGTGTGAGGACTACTATTGTGTGGGGTGAGGTTCAAATCTACCTTCACCAGATCTTCTTTGACCGAAGTGGGTGAGGTGGCAAGTTCCTCTCTCGACAGAGAAGGGATTAGCGAATGTGGCTCTTCGAGAGGATAGAGCACAGGGATGATCATGGTTTTGAAGTGTGGTCTAGGAGTGGGGGAAGTATGATCCCCCATTGATGATAAGAAGGATGAGGGTGAGGTTGCCAGCGTTGGTGCCATCAAAACATCCTCCAATATGGGAGAGGTCAAAGTAGCCTCTCCTACATGTGAAAGAGGGGTGGATGGAGGACAAATAGGAAAAGAAGTATCTTCTACCTATGGTGGAGAAATAGGATAAAAATGCTCTTCTACCTATGATGGACAAATAGGAGAAGAAGGTTCTTCTACCTATGGTGGAGAAATAAGTTGATTAACCTCTTCAGACTGTGGGAGAGGTTAGTTAGAAACCATGTCGATCGTGTGTATGTTATGCTCTTGAAAGTCATCGACTATGGTCTGAATGTTATTCTGACTTGGGGGTTGGTTAGGAAATGGTTGCCTAAAGATGTCTATGTTTTGGTTGGTGGGTACAGTAGGGTTATCCAAAACAAGATCCCCCTTTTCTAGCATGTCTTGGACAATGTTTCTGAAGGTTTTGCAATTGTTTATGTCATGATCTTTGACGCAATGATAATTACAAAAGTAATTTTCAATATACCATGTAGGGATGGCTTTTGAGAGGTCAAATTGAGGTGGTCAGATTTGAGGGAGATTGAGGACCCCCTACTTGACTAGTTTATCCAACACGGAAGCATATGACTCTCCTATTGGAGTGTATTGACACTGTATGTATCGTTGTTGGAATTGTCTTGTGATATATTTTATGTGGAGGGCTGAGGTTGGTTGGTTGTGGTAAAGGATGATGACTTAAGCACCACAGCATTTGCCAATCCTTTAGACTTAGATTGGGAAGAAGGTTTAGAAGAAGAAGAGGCATTGGATTTTGTGTTGGTATTTTTACTACGCAATGTGACTCTATCTTCTTCGACTGCATGGAGTTCAAGCTTTCAGGCCATTGTGAAAGCTTCATCAAATGTGTGGAATGTTTGAACCTGTAAAGTGGATGAGATTTGCTTGGCACATGCTCGTGAAAAGAGCTTAATGAGTTCAGTTTGAGGTAATGAGAAGGAGATTTGGTTGATCAAACCTCTCCAACGGGCAACGAAATTAGCTATTGACTCATCATCGAATTGTTTAATAGAATATAGGTCTATAATGGAGACCTTCTTAGTGATGTTGATTGAAAAGTGGTTGAGGAATAATTGAGCTAGTTGAGTGAAGGAAAAGAGGGAATGACTGGCAATAGAACTATACCAATCAAGGGCGGCACTAGAAAGCGACATGGGAAATGTGCGAAGTAGTAATGCATCATCATGTGTTATAAGGTAGCAAGCATGTCTAAACACTCGTAGATGTTGTTGTGGGTCCTCTTTACTCTGAAAATGAGTAAATTTTAGGAGTTCTCATTGGTTGGGTTATGTTCTAATAGGGACTGAAGGGTGAATGGGTTCATTGCATATTTGTTCGTATGAAAAAACATGGCTTGAACTAGAAATGGATGTCTCAAGGTTGGACATCTTATCCATCAGCATCTTAATTATATTGGTTGATGGATTGGCAAGTGGGGCACCCCCTAGGTTATAAGGTACTTGGAAGGCATTAGGAGGGGCATATGGTGTACTTGGTTACACTTGTATAGGCACAACATATTGGTAGTTTGTCATAGGGACTAATGTTGAGGTCAAGGGGGCTTGTGCCATGAAGTTGGGGGGCACAAGTTGACTAGATGTCACCAAGGATGGTTGAATGGCAGTGACATTAGTAAAAGGGTAGGTGGTTACTCCCGTATTTATAGGCGTAAGAGTGTGTGGAGTCAAGACAATCAAGTTCTGGTATGGTGTAGAACTTGGTTGAATTGTTTGTGGTTGAGGGGGTACAAAAACCCCAATGGAGGTATGTCCAAAAATAGACAGGGAGGCCACATCTTGAAGATTGGTCATGGTCAGGTTATTAGTTAAAGTAGTGGCTTGAATGGTCATAGGTTGGATAGCAGATGCAGTTGAAATCATTGCCAATTCAACCAAGGAAGTTGGCATCCCAAAAACAGGATTACCTGAAGGGTCTCGCGTTTGGCTTCTTGTGAGATAGTGTTGGAGAGCCTTGGTGTTGTGGTCAAGGAGTCTCTCAAAATGGGGATGGGGATGGGGATGGGGATGGGGATGGGGCCAAAGAAACCTAGATAGATATGGCCTATTCAATCACATATATTTAAGGGAAATTATTTAGAACAAGTTGATCACATTACCTCCTATGCTAAAATTTGATTACTATCAATGCACTTCTTCCACTCATGTGTGAAATTAATAAATGTGTCAAGTAGGTATGATATAAATATAATGATATTTAAATAACTCTCATCTATAGTGTCTTCATAACAATATATCAATTAAGGAGATACTAACTACTATCATCTACTTCTGAATTGAGGAGATTTACAAGAAGAAACATGAATGAATATCTCCTTTATTCTACATGCAAATATAATGGCTTAGCTATACAGAGTTTAGTTTAGGAATGGGGATGGGGATGGGGATGGGGATGGGGCCAAAGAAACCCAGATAGATATGGCCTATAGCCATGCCCCTATATACATAGGCCAACGATATTTATATAGCCCCGCCCCTATATCTTTATCTATATATGGGGGCGCTCAACTGACTATATAGAGTAGAGCCCCAATCTATAGAGTAGATCAGATCTATATAGGGTTAATATTCTTGATCATCCTCCTTAGTGCGTTGACTAGATTAAAGTTGATTTTCCTTTTGAATAGGCTAATTTTTTTGATCTTGGGTGGTAGTAGCAGTCACCTTCTCTTTATAAATTCATGTGTAATGTGTGAATTATAGGTTTGGCTTATTGAGGAAGATTTCTCTCCCTCCATTTCCCTTATTTTAAACATTATATTATAATCCACTTTGGTAAATTGGTAGGAGAATGACTTCACTAACATAAATCAGAACCAAGTATCAGATGCGATCAATAATCTAGTGGATTATAATATAATGTTTAAAATAAGGGAAATGGAGGGAGAGAAATCTTCCTCAATAAGCCAAACCTATAATTCACACATTACACATGAATTTATAAAGATAAGGTGACTACTACTACCACCCAAGATCAAAAAAATTAGCCTATTCAAAAGGAGAATCAAATTTAATCTAGTCAACGCACTAAGGAGGATGATCAAGAATATTAACCCTATATAGATCTGATTTACTCTATAGATTGGGGCTCTACTCTATATAGTCAGTCAAGTGCCCCCATATATAGATAGAGATATAGGGGCAGGGCTATATGAACATCATTGGCCTATGTACGTAGGGGTGGGGATATAGGCCATATCTATCTGGGTTTTTTTGGCCCCATCCCCATCCCTAAACTAAAATCTATATAGTTAACCCACTATATTTGCATGTAGAAGAAAGGATTTCTATTTGAAATCCTTTGGGCATCATTAGAAATTGATCCTCCTATTATATGTCCCCATTACATAGCTTAATGATGCCCAACTCACACTCTTTGGGAACAATTGGAGTTTGATTGGGTGTAGGCTGAATTGGAGTATGTTCAGTATCTGAAGTATACTCCATTAGAGGACTTGTTAGAAGGGTAAAAGTGGAAGTGGTTGTTGCCTTACATGGTTAACAAGAGTTTTGGCTTGACTATGTGTCAAAACCATCTAAGGCAAAGGGGTTTAGGTCCCAGAAACTACTTGTTTCAGTCTCAGAAAACCAAAGTGTGTGTCTAACAGCAAGAAAGTCAGGTTTTAAGCTTGTTGTTTGAAAGAAAATTTGTTGACAGTGACCGACGTCAGTATAAAAACTGATGTCAGTGAAGATATATTGCCGACGTTGGTAGTATAACCAATGTCAGTGAATAAGAGTTGCCGAAGTCAGTGGAAAAATTGATGTCGGTGTCTGTGTATTTCCAGAAACTCAAAAAACTAAAAGTTTTTGGAAGAAAAAGAAAGTTCTGAGTTGTTTTAGACCTTAGAATAATGCATCCTTACCAGCTCAAAAAACCAGATAATAATAAAAAAATAGATGAAGGCAAACAACCTCTAAACGTTAAATTCCTAAGAATAAATTTTAGAGTCATGGTGGCTTATGCCTTAGAAGAATGTGTTTGGGAATTGGGATTTTAGAACGATTCCTAAAAGAGGCAGTCTAAGGTTGATTTCAGGTTATGTTTTGGTGCTCACAATCTGTATTAAGTTTCATACGTGGCTTGGTGTTAGGGGCTTTCCCCCCTCACTTCATGAACCCAAAGCTAAGCTAGGCTGCTTAGCTAATATATACTTCACCTATAGTTTATACTCTACCAGAGAACAGAGTGGGTCTTCCTCTTGGTGGTGAAATCCAAGTACGATCGCCGAGAAGGGTAAGGTATCCGCTAGGTGATGAAATCCTAGTCGGGCCTTGTCTTAGGTATGTTTAGATGTTTGATTGTGAATGTGGTCTGGTTGTGTAACATATGTGCACTACGATTTATTCATAATGCATTTTAATTACTAAATGAGAGGGCTAAATATGCATTCAAGAAGAAATGAAATGCAATAGTGTTTTTAACCCAAACTGAAATGTTTTGTTCAGATGTAAACTAGTGGGGAAAAGGTTAAGAGTATGAATTTCACTACTCTAAGATGCAAGGAAAAAGTGACAAGAAGAAAAATAAAATTTTTTTTTAACTTGTACTAATGGTGTCTTTTCAAAATGAAGAGATAGAAGAAGGATGCAAGAAGAAATATTTTTCCTAATGCATCTATATGAAAGTTTGCTTTTTTAGACGAAAAAGAATGACGAACCCAAGGAAAACTCCAGGGGTCCCACCAGGCGTGCCAGAATGTTTCTACTCATTTTTGCTTTTTATATTCAAAAGAAGGAAGAAACTAAAGATAAATGGTCAGGGGTTTGTACGTACCTATATTTAGTTGCACACCATATCTAGACATTGTAGGAGATCCTCTTTGGTTGTGGAGGAAGACACCTGTAGAAAGAATAAGACTTAAACACAAAAAAATTTAAACAAAGATATGGTGGATTGCCAAGCAGTATGCTCGGTCTCAAAAGTGTAAAAACTTCCTTGAGGGATGACAGTCCACTATTTATAAAAAAAATGTCGTATGCAAAGAAATGGTGAAAGACTAAGAAAGAGAAATAGAGATAATGCGTACCTATTCTTTGCAATCAGTCTGCCATAGTCACCGACGTCGGTTAGTCTGCCATCATCGTTTGGTCAGTGTTGATGATGTTAGTTATGTTACCGATGTCGGTAGGGGTTGTGGTCAATGTTGGTCAGGGCATAGGACCTTGGACAGGTTTTGGATGGGTTTTGGAATGTCTGTGGTCAATAGAAGAGTCTGTGGAAGGAGTCTAGGTCTGTGCAGGGTTGCAAGATAGTAAATAGGGTATGAGAGGGGGCAAAGGCAAAGAGTTGGTGTGTAAAGAGGATAAGGATATGGGGAAGGATTTTTAGCCTCTCCAGGAAGAAGTTGGGGCTGGTTGATAGTATTCAGAAATAGTAAAAAGAAACTAGTTACTAATATATTCTAAATACTAAAATAAGACAGAAGAATACTTAGCTCTGGTTGTGGCTGATGTCGAAGATCTCGTGAAATGTTTCCAATCCAATGTTTGGAGTGATTCTATAGAGTTTATATAGCCTAGAGAGTGAAATTTGAAGTCTAATGCTTTGTCTCAGAGTGTGCATGTCCACGTCCAAGAGTCTGAGGGAGAGAGCCCGAGAGAGAGAGAGGTTCATAGATTTGAGAGAGTTCACGGTCCCAGAGAGAGTCCAAGAGAGAGTCAAAGGGGAGAATTTAGGGCCATAACTCAATGTTAGACATTGGTTTATGTAACTGATGTCAGCTATCCCATTGACATTGGCTGATAGATGACTGACGTCGGTGGCTAAAGAATGAGTAAAAGGGCTAAGAAGCCCATTTTCCATCTGCCAAGTGCATTTGCCATTGGATAATGGTCAAAAGGTGGGTTTATCATGCACGAGAGTTAGTTAGGTAGTTAGGAAGTTAGGAAGGAGTGAGAATAGATCTTGGATGACTCATAGGGTGAGAAATGGTCTAAGGGCGAGTTGTCCAAGGTGAGGTGTCCAAGGTGAGGTGTCTAGGGTGATGTCCAGGTGATGTCATTAATTCAAAATAAGTAGTTTATTTTAAATTAATGAAGTGTGTAAGTGTTTAGGAGGGGACCAAGGGGGAGTCGACACAATTTTGGTATCTACAATATGATATAGAGATGTGAATAGTCAAATTTGTGAAATTTCAAGGTTTAGCTTAGATGATCACTAGTATTGATCCAAAATTCCATGTCATGCAAATAGATCAACACAACTTCTAACCCAATGAGTGGTATGACTCTATTATCCATTTACTTGTCAATGGTGTTTGTCCTCCAAGATTTATAAGAGAAAAAAAGAGACCCTTAAATCTCAAATTAGCTCATTACATCATCAGGAATGGAGTCTTGTATAGGAGGAACTTTGAGGGAATTTATCTAAGATGTGTATCCAGGAAAGAAACATCTTAGAATATGATTACTTTCCATGAGAATATAGGAAGTGGACACTTTAGGAAGAACCAAAAATTAATAAATTCTCAGGGATAGATATTATTGTCCCACCCTCTTCAAATATACTTATAATAATTTAAGGGAGTGCCATTTGTGATAGATTTTTAGCACAAAGGAGCCAAAGGCAGCCATGCCTTTGTAACCTATGCTGGTGGATAAACCTTTTGCATAATGGGGATTAGGCTTTCTGGGAGTAATAAAACCTAATTATTTTGAAGGTCATAAGTATGTCCTAATTTATATGAATTATTGTAATAGATGGATTAAGGTAGTAGCCACTAATTAAGGTAAAACAGAGAAGGTGATCAATTTCATAGAGGAAAATATTTGTACTCAATTTGGAATCCTAGTTTCTTTGGTTTGTGACAATAGACCTGCATTCATTTCTAATGAAATGATAGAATGGGATTAATACCAATGCATTTCACTCAAGTTTTATTCTAATAAATACAATAAATTAATGGTGTTTCTAAATCCATAATTAAAAATATGATGAAAATTATCAAAAAATCTATAGAAGATAGACCTAGAACATGGTATAAAATTCTTATGTTTGTATTATGGGTAGATCGAATTAGGATCAAACAAGCTCTAAAGGCCTCACAATTCTTATTTTTATATGCTCAATAAATCAGCTTTCCCATAACCTTGAATTTTCCTACATTCACATTCATACAGGAATACATGGAAGAAGGTTAGGAACATTATAATTCTCAGTTTATAGACATTATTTAAATGGAAGATGTCAAAGAAAAGGCATTTATAGAATTTGATAGGCAGCAATCAACTGGGAAAAGATGGTTTGATGAAATATCTAAAGTAAAGGCATTTAGGTAGGGAGATATAGTCCTTCTTTGGGATAAAGCATTAAAACCTAAAGGCAAACAAGGTAGATTCACCCCTTTATGGATTGGTTCATACCAAATTATAGAAATCTTTGGCTAAAATACTTTTAGGTTGAAAGATCTCCAAGGAGCAGAGTTCACACTACATACTAATGGACAATACCTTAAACATTATTTTTTTGTTGTCCAACTTGGGGTCTTCATGGAATAAATGTGTAATATTGTTAAATTTAGAATAGGTAGGCTACTTAGTTCCTTTTTTATCTTTGTTTTATTTTTTTGCTTTTCTTGTTGGGTTTATATATATTTGTTTGTTTATGTTTTCTTTTCTTTTCTTTCCTAGTGGTTTTCCTTGGTTGTGGTATAATATTTTAGTATTATTGTTCATTTGGAAATTTCTCAAGAGAGTGTGGGGGAATTTTACAAAAGGTGAACATCAGGTCACAATAAAGTATCATAAAGAAACTAATGGAACTGATATAGACTCGTTTATGAATTTAATGACCTACAATGATTTAAATCTTATTCTAAATTAAAAATTGGTTTTAAGAAGAGTCATATGTATATGATTTTAATTTATTTTGTTAATTCATATTCATGCTTATACTTAAAACAAATCCTTGTCATGAACTCAAGTTTTAATTAAAGGAGATTATCCTAAGGCTAGAACATTTGATCAAATCCCTAAAATTGGCTAATCTGGTTACCAACCTTTGTTGGAACCAAAACATGATGATAAAAAAAACTTATTATCAAATCAAAATCTTATAAAGCAAAGGTGATTCAGTTAATCTCCACCAGGGTTATTAATGACTAGCTAGCAGTGGAGCAAGGCTTTGAGTAAAACCAAATTTATCTCTATTGGGGCTATAAATGCATGGCTGATAGCATAGCAATGCCCAAGCCTTCCTTGAATTAAGATATTTTATTCTCAAAAGATATCTAAAATGCTCAAATTTAAATGTAACGGACCAAAAGGACATGACCCCAGACATTGTTTCTTAAAGTTCATAATAGATAGTAAGTGGAATCAAAGCACACACTGCATATATTATGTTCTAATATCTAATTTCAGATTGTATACATAAGGAGCTTATTTCAATATAAGGTTGATTACGGAAAGAGCATATGTCTAAATGGGATACAGAGTTCATGTACATGTAAAACTAGAATCTTGTGTTCTAACATATTGCTATATTGCCCCTGTGAGTCACCATTTGTTGATATCAACACCTCCCTATCTTTATTTTTTGAAAGAAGGACCCCAATTTTTGTTTTCAAAAATTTTGTATTCTGGATTAAATGTGAAGAGTTGTCTTATCTTGAATTTTAAAGCTAAATAAATTTTAAAATGGGAACATGTGATTTGATGTATTTGATCATGTTTGCATTTCATGGTTCAAAATTGCTAATAATTGTCTTCAAGGTGATTAGTTACAGGTTCCATGGAAGAAACTAGGATTCCTAAGGAACAAACACTAATGTGGGTTTGAATTTGAATATTCATAGAAAATACTAGTGGGAAATTTTATTTCTTTCTGATTAATTGATCCTAGGTCTAACTTTATATTAAATATTCAAATATGTTTCTTCTTTAAAACATGACTAGATATTAATATAAAACCTTAGGCTAAACTCTATATTCAATCGGGTAATAATTTAATGCTTATGCTCTTTTACAAAGATAATGGTAATCCCTTGATCATTGGATTTGATCCAATGTTGGAAGAATCTCAAAGTATTTTTAAAATAACATACAGTGAATGATTTGGACCTAGTGAATATCTAATGGTGATTGTTTTCTTAGAGGATTTGATCCAATAGTACAAATTAAAGAGTAATCACTGTTAACATCCTTTTGGACCTAGTGAATATCTAATGGTGATTGTTTGCTTAGAGGATTTGATCCAATAGTACAAATTAAATCTAACACCCAAAAGGATTTTAACAGTGATTAACCACTTGAGACTTGATCTGATGGTTCACATTGCCTTGAAGGTTCTAATCTAATGGTGTGCATCGACCCTAGAAGTCTCAGAATCTCTTGAAGAATTTACATGTGGCACTCATTCATTAGACTAGAAAAGTTTATTATCTTAAAATTGACAGGTTTGCTCCCATCATTTCATGTCTATGAGGACATATTTTATGGGACCAAACCCATAAAAATTAACATGAGATATAAATATTCTATTATCTTAAACTTTATAGGTTCACCCCCATCATTTGATGCTTGTGAGGACATATTTGATGGGACTGAACCCATTAAATTTAAAATAAATAGAGTCAAAATCCTTAGTATCTCCTAAAGGATTTATGCATGGCACTTGTTTATTCAATCAATAAATTCCACTGTCTTAAATTTGATAGTTTCACCCCCATCATTTGATGTCTATGAGGATGTATTTGATAGTATCAAACATGCCAAATTGAGTCGAGATAATCCTTGAAGCCTTGGGAACTCCATTGTCTTAAATTTGACAGCTTCTCTCCCATTGTTTGACATTTTTGAAGATGTATTTGATGTGACTGAACCCATCAAATTTAACTTAGACAATTTTTAAAGCCTAATCAAAGGGAGTACTTCTAAAACCCTTTTAAAAAATCCTAATTTTTTATGAATAAGAGCTTAGTATATAAAGATCTTAGCCTAAGTCATTTTGTGTTTATTAAACATAAAATTCTAAATGACATTTTTAAATCTAAGATTTATATGATCATGTAACTGATTAAAAGGTAAGCATCATATAGGATCCAATGGTGATCACTTGTTCACTGAATTTGATCTAATAGTGCATCGAGCCTAAAGCCTTTTAAAAAACTCATGTAGTTAATGATCTAACCCTAGCTAAGATCCAATGTTGATCACTTGCTCACTATATCTGATCCAATAGTGTGACAGAGTTGAGGACTTTTTAAAGGCCTTACGATCTGGACTCATTGAACAATCAATGAGATCAAAGATCAATAACTAATGAAATGTAAGGACCTAGATTTACCTTTTCAAATCAAAATAAAGGGGAATTTTGAAAACCAATTATCACTCTTCAAATGGCATTTATGAAATTTGCCATGAAAGGCATGGAACCCTTCCACATAAGCTCCATGTAAGCATGAAGGATCAAAATTAAAGATATCTCATGATTGAAAATATAGAACACATGATATTAAGTTTCCATCATATCTATGGCACATATGAGATCAAAGTTGGATGTTTTGGTCATTAAAGCCAAAAACCCTAAACCCTCTATAAAGAAAGCTAGAGTTAGTTCAATTAATTATGTGACACTTGAGATAATTAAAAACTTAATTTAGAGTGAGTGCCTTAGTAATAAATTTGATAACTTTACAACTACTATAAAATGTTATCAATGGTAGTAGGTAGGCAATAGATGAATATTGAAGCAATTATTTATCTAACTTTAAATAGTCAAGGACTGGTCTTTAGAGACACAAAATTGGATTTAATAGCCTTGAATGTGCATGTATTAAGAAATTAATCTAAATTATTCTTCTTTATAGAGGAGTTACAACCAACATCTTAGGAAGGAAAGAGGAATGCGTCAGTGTTCCAAAGATATAAGGATATAGTATCAATTCAAATGATAGGCCTTCATCATGTAGATGCTAAACCAGAGGTAATGCATTGCGTTGATCTTCTTATTCCTATTTTTTTTACTAAAAAATAGATGGAGAATGGATTATTCATGAAGGAAGTATCAACAAACTGGCATGCATATTTCCCATGATATTTGAGACTTATTATAATCTCCCTTTGCCTCATGTTGATCTCCCTTCCTTGAGAGAATGGAAAAATTCCCAAAACCTAGATACAGTCCTCTCACCTTGGTTAATCCAAAGTTCCCATATTTTCAAGACCTCAAATGGTGAGATTCCTATTGCCCAATTCAGGAAATGTGTTAGGGTATCTATGAATATATTTAATAGAGCATTTGGTACATCTTATACTACTTATTTAATAAAGGTTTGGGTATCCTATCTCCATTACATGTTGGAGTAAAACTTAACTGCTCCTATTTGAGACTTAATAAGTTTCTTCTTCGACAAACAGTTTACAAGGATTAAGAGAAAGAATTCCAAGAAATTATTTATGATGTCTTACCTATTAGATGTACTCCTAACCTCTATTAGTTTCCATATAATTTTAAATTGGTCCTTTGCTAGTAGATCTACCATTTTCCATCATTACTCAAAATTACATATTTATGAAAACATGAATCACATTTAGCTCATATTTGATGGTATCTTCTAAGTCATTTTTGAGGCAATCACTAGTGTCCCTATGCCCAGGCTTCATCCTCTAATCAAAAGATAAGTAAAGACAATGGGGGATGTGTGGTTCTATCCAGATTGCACTATAATAAGGATATATGGAATCATGGTCTGACCATATAGATTGCCTATATATGCTCCTAGTAAGCTTGTAGAGCAAAAAATTGCTTATCAAGTCATCTAGGCAATGGATTGACACTACAAGAATAATAAAGATTATGTTTATCCTTTTCAAGTAGACATTGGAAGAACTATAATTAAGGATTGGTAACAACTGGAGATCATGGTAGTGTACAGGAACTCTTTTGATTTCCAATTAGTTTATCTTAGGATATGGGACCCCAATGATAGAGTATCTATCCATATTTGTGATAAAAAGGTCCCAAAGGATGAATACAAACATCAACAAGGTGTGGGAGATGGTATTTAGATAAAGGAAATGAACATTGAAGAAGTCTTGTCTAGGGTTAAAAACTACATCATAAATTTAGAACATAGGCTAGTCATGGACAACAAGCCTTCAGGATAAATATGGTAGTTACATCATTTATAGTATCATTTGTTTCCAGTACCATCTGAGACTACACATCAAAACCACCTATTGAGGGATAATCTTCTGAGCCTCAATAGGGAAAATTGACAAAGTCATCCTAGATTGGCCAACCTAAGGATGTAGATGGAAAAGGTAAATCCATAATTCAAGAATCTAGCATTCAAGGTCCCAAAATTTAGGCATCCCCACCAAGGCCTTCTTCCCTAGTAGAAGTTATCAACGTTATTGCTTTGGAAATTGTAGAAATAGTAGAGATTACCATTGCTAACATCATAGATACTTATGGGTCAAATAAGGAAGAAGAACCATTTGAGTAAGTAGGCAAGGAATTAGTTCCATTGGATAGTGGAAAGAGATAGGTAGAATTAGCCTTAGTTTTTTTGGATCCAAGAAAGAGGCTTAGGTTAACTTTAACTAACCCCACTAGTGAAATAAACATCTTCAATGATGAAAATCCTATTTATGGATCAGCCATTGCCAATTGGTTTGTTTATGGGAAGTTTTAAAAAATCCCATCTCTTTCTCCTTCAATGGCTTTGACTTGAGTGGGTATAGGTGTTCAAGATAGTGTCAAGCCTTGGATTCAGGATATGTTAAACAAAAAAGTAGACAGAATCATCATGATTCTTCACAACAAGGAAATCCAATGGGTTGGTACCCAAATAGCCTATGGGAGTACAAATGTAGATATTTTAAAACAACCATAGGTGAAATAAGTTGACCCTCAGGTCTAATTTCATCTAGATATATTAACTCTTGAGAGAGTGGAGACCAAGAAATTCATTGTTGGTACTAAGGAGTTCACCTTTCAAAAGGTAGAACCATTTTCATGCTTAACTCTTATTCTAGGGTAGGGAATAGGGGAGCATACTATATTTTAAGAGGATGTAGCTAGTATGGTAATATCCCAGTCAATAATGACCTTGGCTAAAGTTCAAGGAATGAAGTAGAAGAATCTCAACATGGAGAAAGAAAAATAAGATTTAGAAGCTCAAGTCCTCCTTTCAATTACTAAGGATGTATTGCAAGCATTGAATGTATCATTGATGGAGGCATTTGATAATTTTAAAATAATCATGTCTATATTGAGTGCTTTAGACCATCAAGCTGAGATGGCACATTCCTTAATCACTTAATCATAGAATTCTCAAGTTTAGAAGGAGGAGGTCATCAAGGTGCATAAGACAAAATAGGTATTGGATTTCAAGATTATCAAACTTAAACATCTAGATGTCTTCATGGT
Source organism: Torreya grandis (assembly GCA_037957365.1). Lineage (NCBI taxonomy): Eukaryota > Viridiplantae > Streptophyta > Pinopsida > Cupressales > Taxaceae > Torreya > Torreya grandis. The sequence continues at coordinate 252,325 of JARHVA010003393.1, read as the reverse complement.
TGTTTTGATAGATAAGAAAGAATATTTAATCAACTAGAGTAATGATGTTAAAGACTTCATCAAGAGAGACACTGGCTTGGTAAACCAATTAGACAAAGTTTTGGTGAATCTATTGGATAACCCTTCTCAAATCAATACTATACGCCTAATCGATGATGAAGAATTCAAGTAGAGGATTGGTACTCACATTCAAGGCATCAAATATAGCAAAGGTAATTCATATAAGGACAATTATAAGACCCTACATACCATTATTTTCATATGGAAGCAAATTACATAAGCACATTGTAACAAGGAACTTGTATCTTGGGTAGATAGTGAATTTGAGAAGTTAGCAGAGAAATAATAGGATTTTATAATGAATCCTACAGTGGATTTTGAGCTGATCAAGGAGAAATACACCAAGGTGAAATAATTTGTCAAACATGGCTATTTGAAGGGCCCACCAATGAAATTATAAAGAGAATTTTATATTTGTAAAGTATATGCTAGTCTATTAGCATATACTCTTTCTTGTCACATTGACATGTGACCTTCCACATTGTATCTCTATATTAAGGACAATTGTCCTTATTTGCATGTTGATATTTTATAAGCTAACTGGTTAACCCCTTATGTTTCTTATAAATATGGAGATGGTTACTATTTGTAAAAGATAATTTTTAAGCAATTGATACCATGAGCATTTAATACAACTAAGGAATTCTAAAAATATTGTCTGGATAGTTTTGTTAAATGTATATTCTATCTCTCAATTATTTAAATTCATGTTGAATTTGAATTATTCTTCTTTTTTGAGTCACATTATTTGTCATATGGTAGTTAATTTGTGATGAATTCTAGATTAACTAAAGATTTCAAGTATACTTCATTTTATGTACTCTACATTTGGATGTACTTATGTTACTCAGATCAAAATAGCAAACTTTTAAAGTAAACTTGGTTGTTACTTATGATTCATATTATTCCTCTAAATCTTGCCTAATTTATGATCTAATTTGAGATTGTGTTATTTTATAACATAAATTAGTTTAATGAGTACTCAACGTGATTTGAATCTTGTCATAATATTTGATATGAAAACCTTCAATCATGTCTCTTTCTTCATTAGCTTTCCTTATTTATTTTTATCAAGATTCACTCTAGCTAGTATTAAAATTGTGTAGACACTAGTGGCTCCCAAAAATTAAATCAAATAAATATTGTGGGCATATTTCATACTTTGCATATATTTCAGCATAGACAATCACTAAATATTCACAAACTACAACTCATGCCATGGATTCTTAGAATCCTAAAAAGAGAAGTGTTTTCAACACTAAGAGTACCCGTGGTATAGTTTGAAGCATCAACAGATCCCTAATAGCTACCACATGGTAGCTTCTTAAATAAATTTAGGAATATTAATACCTTGAGCTAATACCCAATGAATCTAAAGCCTTAATGTCTAAGGAACTACCATGTGTTGGTGTATTAAGTGTATAAAATAGGAGGGATTTGAGATTAACATTGGATTTGGGGTATGATAATGGTGACATGTGGCTCATCCATGCCATCTGGTGTGAATAAGGAAAGTTTACCCGCAACCACCTTATGAATTCAACTACATCACTAGTGGCTAAGGATAATTTTGATGGTTGTTTCAATGCCCTAGTGTAGTGTCTTTAGGCATTATCCTATAAATGGATTATTTAAAATTTAGCTAAATGATTAGTATTTTGATAGTGGCATGGACCTATTCTTTATAATTTTGGCATTTGCCAAATAATGTATTGTGTGCTTTGATTGTTATGATTTTCTTATGGCATATCTTACTCTATGAATGATTATGTACAACATGGTTGCATTATGTCTATTTTATTTATTTGGAAATTTCTCACTGCTGGGTTATTTTAAAATATGACCTTCATTAGTTTGTTGTCTATATGTACTAGGACAAAGGATGACTTTGAAGAGGTAACAAACCCACCATTTTATGGTGTAGTTGGATTTTTTATCATGTGTATAATCTAGTTTAATCACTAGGTCACCAATATTTAATTTTTATACTATGACATTTCCATTATGTTGTTAATAGATGTCAGATTTGTATTGGAGGTTATGTTGTAAGGTTACCATATGTCACTCATCAAGTAAATCAAAGTCACAAAGATAGGCTTCACATAATTTGTCATTAGGTACAATACCACAAAAATAAATGTGTAATGATGGTAACTCATCTTTTAAATGTAATACTAATTTAGATCCATATACTAATGAAAAATGTGTTTCCCCAATTGTAATATGTATCCTAGTATGATAATCCTAGAGTGGAGGATAAAGTTTTAAATGCCAACCAGTACGTGATTCTCTAATAGTAGTTAATAATACTTTGATAAGATTTTTTGTAGTGGATTCTACTTTGCCATTATAATGAGGGTGATAAGGTGTTGATATCTTATGCATACTTTTGAATTTTGCATATACTTATTTCATGTCTTGGTTTCTAAAATTATTTTTGTTTTCAATTTTCATGTTATAGTGAATTCCGAAATGACAAATGATTTGATTGAGAATAAATTTGGAAATGGTGATACCAATAACTTTAATAGGTAGGGATGGATTCCACTGACTTGGAAAATTATTTAGTGGCAGTGATAATGCATACATGACCATTTTATGGACTAGGTAATTTGTTGATGAGATTTAATACCCACATAGATAATAGCCAAGGAAACTCCAAGTTTAGGATTTTGGCCAGAGGAGAGTGAATGAGATCATCATGAATTTGACGATGATTATTCTTTTTATCAAAATTAATGGCATATTTTTCAAGAGTTGGCTAAAAAAAACACATGTAGAGGTATTTATAGGCTATGGCATGACCATTAAATTAACCTTCATAGATACCCCCATGTGCATATTCAAGAAGACTTGTAGATTATTATGGAATGAAATAATGGATTGTGGTATCTTATATGTTATGATAATAGAGGGTATTGTATCAAAGTACATATTTTTATGTTTTCTAATTAAATTTGATTTTTTTCACCAGAATCTACTTTTAGAGGGTAATTATGATGCTTAATTAGTTGTATGATATTTTTATACCATGAGCTTTGTCGAAAAGTGATAATTTCTATGTGAAAATTTAGATAATATTTTTTTTTTTTTTTATAATAAGGTGACTTCCTCATTTTGATAAGGAAATTGGAATCACAAAGAACTTCATGAGGATGAAATAATGAAGTTAATAAAGTGACAGAATCAACTATATCATTTTAATCTTGTGTGATTGGTCCAATGGTAAATGAGGAAAATTATTTTGAAATCATACTTGTAATTTGATGGTATTTAATAAGGTTTTCACTTTGACATTAAAAGTATCCACTAGATTCACTAAATATGAGTTATTAATCACCTAAAACATGTATTAATGGGATATCTAAATCGATTGCAACTTACATGCCTAGTATAAAAGCTTCATATTTATCCATATTATTGGCACAATTAAATATTAATCAAAATGATAGATGTATGATTTTACAATATGGGTTTGTTAAAACAAAGGCTGCTCCAACTCTTTGAAGGAATTTTACACCATCAAAGTAGAGTGTCCAAGTGTCTTAATGCAAGTAAATTGTAATTTCTAGGAAATTTTTAATGATTGATTTATATCTAATGGCAGCATGTTAAGGTTTCATTTCATCATGGTTATTTACATGTAGATCATCAATGAAGTTGTGGAAATAATATTTGAGTGAGATTTCTTTGTTATGACCTTCAATATAAAGAATATCTTAATTAGGAATATATTGAAGGTTATTAATGTAGGATGTATTACAAAAGTTGTTATTCAAGAATTAGTCAATAAATCCATGAAAATTCCTAAAGAACTAAATAAATAAAGCCAACTTATTCATGCAGGGTTTATTAATGATAATGAAGAACAAATTGAAAGAAAGAAATACTACTTACCTTCCCAAATCAATTCCACCACCCAAGAGTAGCTCTAAGAATGTCCTCCCCTTAATCTGATGCTATTGTATTTGTTAAAAATGGATTATTTACTCCTCCATTACATCAAGAACATGATTCATAATCTAGGCTCAATAGAAGAAATCGATGATCTAGCCTAACAAATGAAGCTTACAAATAATGTTAAGCATGGGATATACTGAGGGGGGGGTGAATCAGTATTTCATATATCTTATAAAAGTTTTCCTTAATCAATTCCACTTAATCAAACATTCAAGATATTCAATAAAACTAAAACAATAAACACCACACAAGAGAGAGACACCAGATATAACATGGAAAACCAATGTGGGAAAAACCATAGTGAACAATCTTAGGTATATGAATGAGCACCAACCCAAAAAATATTCACAAGTACCAACTTGTAGGAGCACCAACCCCTTTGCTAATCACCAACCCAACAACTATTCATGAGCACCAACCCACAAGAGCACCACCCCTTTTCTGAGAACCTACCCAACAACAATTCATGAGTACCAACCCCTTTGCGGAGCACCAACCTAGCAACAATTCATGAGCACCAACCCATAAGAGCACCAACCCCTTTGTCGAGTACCAACCTAGCAGCAATTCATGAGTACCAACCCACTGGAGCTCCAACCCATAAGAGCACCAACCCCTTTGTGTATACCACACAACTATCTCTTATTGTTGTTATCTCAACAAATAATAGTTTATTACAACATCTCTTTTCTCTCTCTCACCTTTGTTCTTCTAAGCTAGATATAACAAATACAAATCATATTCATCTCTCACAATTTCTCTTCTAAGCTAGATATTACAATATTAAATCAACCTCTCTCACACATATTACAAATGGCTTCTCAAGCCTTTATTTATAGCTTTCCAAATGACCTTTGGCCTTTGCCCTTTGTGACCCTTCAATCCTCATGGAAAATGGTGCCAAACTTGTATGACCCTTCATATCCTTGCCTTTGAAAAGTCATGTGGTGACCCTTCATGAGCAAATATGTCCTTCCCTCTTTTTTCCTTATCTTGGTGACTTTTCATATTCCTCAAAGTGTCCCTTCATGAGAAATTGTGCCCTTCCACTTTTGTATTCAGTTGGTTACTCTTGGAATTCCCCAAGATGAATCTTCATGGGAAAATGTGTCCCATACTTATTTTTTTTTATCTCATGGCTCTTTGACTTCTCCATGGGACCTTCTTTTGTCTCATATGCAACCAAAAATATATTTGTTAATATTAAATAAATATTAACTCACATTAGCCAAGATATATCTATTAAAAACAACATTAAATGCAATGGGGCCTTTATCACCAATAATTATAGACCTTTGACATCAATGACAATATTTCCAACAATCTCCCCCTTTGTCATTGACGGTAACTTCAATCTTGAAACTACCATAACTTGTCACTTGCATATCTTGTCATCTGAAAACATATAATAACTCCCCCTTACTATAGCAACCTGTATCTATTCCTTGTACCTATTTCTACACCTATACTTGTACCTTTTATTCTCCCCCTTAGATATCAATGGCAAAGGGCCTACCTAGAGCTAACACTTATCTCCCCCTCAACTGATGTTAAACATCAATGGCAAGAACTAATAGAAATTACTCCCAACTCCTCTCATAGATATTTGAATGTGTCCTTTGATCGTGCCTTTGAGAAGATATTGACAATACATACACATTGTTCCCTATCCTTTGAGCATCTACAATCAACTCATTTGAATCTTTTCTTCTAATCTCACAACCTTCAGCATGAAACTTTAATGTGTATCCTTGATCACATATTTGACTAATACTCAATAGATTATGCTTAAGACCTTTTACATACAAAACATTCTTAGTCTTAGTTCTACCATAATCCAAACTCAAAGTACCTTTTTTGGCTATCCTGGCAGTGGTTTTATCTCTGAATCTCACTATTTCACCATTGATCTTCTTTAGAGTTATGAACTTACTTTTATCCCCTGTCATATGCCTCAAACATCTGCTATCAATGAACCATGGATGATCTTTATTTCTTACATGCAAAGCTGTCTGAACCATCATAGAATCTTCAGGTTATTTCTTCTGCCATGAGCATGTCTGAACCTTCTTGTTGATGAATGGATCTTTAAAACTTTAATCCTTCTTGTTGATGAATGGAGCTTTAAAACTTTGATCCTTCTAAACTGACTCGAACATGATTCTACAATACTGAGCTATGTGTTTGAAGTTATTGCACTTGTAGCATACTATGGTCTCATCATCAAAGCTTGATAGAGGAGAAAAAGAGTTGTGGCTTCTACTTGACTCTACTTGACTTTCCTTCTCCTTATTTCTCAAACTATTAGCTCTTTTTCTATATTCTAATTTCTTGTGACCATATCCATTACAATAAAAATAATAGCCATAAAAATAAGACCTGTTTGTATATTTTTGACTCGATTGCCTTTTGTAGCTTTGTTCCCTCCAGCCTTCTCTATTTGAAATGTCTTTTGTATTCTTCACTTCTCCCCTTTTTGTTTCCTCTTTTGTAAGAGCTTCAACATAACTCTTTTTTTCAAATCTAATATCTGTCTTATCTGAATTCACCTTTTGGATTTCTAATATATTATTTAATATGTTAGTGATATCCTCAAATTTTGAGTCACTAACTACTTTATCATTGACTACTTTTTTAATATCTTCTTTTAAAGAGGCAATTTCAATAACATACCTTTCACATTCTTTTCTTACTATTTCCAACTATGTTGTGAGATCTTCTTCATTCTTCTTGGCTTCTTCAAAGTGTGCTTGTAGATCTTCAATCATTTCCTTTGACTCCTATTCATTTGTCTTGATATGGTGCTTTAATCTTCGATTCTTCTTCTCAATAGCTTTTAACTCTTCTAGGGCACAAATGAGTTCTCCTTCCATATTCACTTCAGCTTCCTCCTCTTCTTCTTCTTGATCATCTTCATGTATGGCCATGAATAGAATCTCTTCTTCTTCTAAATCGCTAACTCCACTATCTTCGACTGAGCTAGGATCCTTAGAATACAAGCTCTTCTTCTCGAATCCCTTCTTGGATTCGCCTTTGAAATTCTCTTATATGTAGGCTTTTCTTCTTCATCATCATTACCCTTATTTGGGCATCTAGCTAAAAAATGTCCAATCTTTCCACAATTAAAACATTTAAAAGGTAATTTTTCTTGATATTTTCCTATTCCTCTTTTCGACTTGTGAATGAAAAGTGCTCCGTTGTCATCTTCATCATTGTTGGAACTACCACTTGATTATAGAATCTTAGCTTTCTCTTTCTTTGATGTCTTGAAAGCTGCTTCTCTCTTTGAGGGTTTATCTTGTTCTATCCGCATCTCATATGCCGTGAGTATACCATAAAGCTCATCCATCTTTCTCTTGGCTAAATTCTTCATCTCCTCGATTGCCAAAAACTTTGCATCATATCTCATTGGTATAGATCTCAAAACCTTTTTTTACCACCTTTGACTCTTCCAATGTTTCTCCAAGACCTTTAATTTGATTTATGATTTGATCAACTCGCAAAAGATAACTTACTATATCTTCTTCTTCTTCCATCTTCAAACTTTCAAACTGTCTTCTAAAAGTCTAAAGCTTAGCTTATTGAACCTTTCCATCACCTTTGTAAATATTCTCAATTTTTACCCAAGTTTCATGAGCAAATTTACATTACATAACTTTAACAAATTCAAATTCACATAAACCACATAAAATAGCATTTAAAGCTTTAGCATTACATTCACTTGCCTTCTTTTCTGCTGGAGTAATTATAGATGTTTGTGGCTCTTCATCTTCCTCTACCACTACTTTCCATATGTCAAATCCAAGGGCCATCAAATAAGTCCTCATTATTATGCTCCATATAGCATAATTTATCCCATCAAACAAAGGTGCCTTATTTGTATAAAATCCTTCTTGTGATCTAGCTAACGTGCTTTCCTGATTTACCTTCAAGCTGTAAAACTTTTCAAAAGGAACTTGCTCTGATACCAATTTCTAAGCAAGGGATATACTTAGGGGGGGATGAATCAGTATATCATATATCTTATAAAAATTTCCCTTAATCAAATTCCACTTAATCAAACATTCAATATATTAAATAAAACTAAAAAAATAAACACCACACAATAGAGAGACACCAGATATAACGTGGAAACCCAATGTGGGAGAAACCACAGAGAACAATCTCAAGTATATGAATGAGCACCAACCCAAATAATATTTACAAGAACCAACTTACAGGGGCACCAACCCATAGGACCACCAACCCCTTTACTAAGCACCAACCCAATAACTATTCATGAGCACCAACCCACAAGAGCACCAAACCCTTTGCCGAGTACCAACCTAGCAACAATTTGTGAGCACCAACCTACAGGAGCACCAACCCCTTTACTAAGCACCAACCCAAAAAATATTCATGAGCACCAACCCACAGGAGCACCAACCCACAAGAGCACCAATCCCTTTGTTGAGCACCAACCCAGCATCAATTCATGATCACCAACCCATAGGAGCACCAACCCAACAACTATTCATGAGCACCAACTCATAGGATCACTAACCCCTTTGTGTATACAACACAACTATCTCTCAATGTTTTTATCTCAACAAATGATAGTTCATTACAACATCTCTTTTCTCTCTCTCACCTTTGCTCTTCTAAGCTAGATATAAAAAATAAAAATCATATTCATCTCTCACAATTACTCTTCTAAGCTAGATATTACAATATTTAATCAACCTCTCTCACACATATTACAAATGGCTTCTCAAGCCTTTATTTATAGCTTCCCAAATGACCTTTGGCCTTCCCCCTTTCTGACCCTTCAATCCTCATGGAAAATGGTGCAAAACTTGTATGACCCTTCATATGCTTGCCTTTGAAAAATCATGTGGTGACCCTTAATGAGAAAAAATGTCCTTCCCTCTTTTGTCCTTATCTTGGTGACTTTTTGTATTCCTCAAAGTGTCCCTTCATGAGAAATTGTGCCCTTCCTCTTTTGCCTTCACTTGGTGACTCTTGAAATTCCCCAAGATGACTATTCATGGGAAAATGCATCCCATCCTTCTTTTCTCTTTATCCCATGGCTCTTTGAATTTGTTATGGCCCCTTATTTTGTCTCATAGCAACCAAAAATATATTTGTTAATATTAAATAAATATTAACTCACATTAGCCAAGATATATCTATTACAAACAACATTAAATGCAATGGGGCCTTTATCACCAATAATGATAGACCTTTGACATCAATGACAATATTTCCCACAAATAACACAAATGTTCAACACAAAAGGATGTGTAGATAATTTTGCATTAAAACTCTACAATTTTTAGCATAAGAATCATGTTTTATGCCTTTCTATTTATAGATTTTGGAAATGGTCTAAGATCAACCATGACTATCCATCACAATATTGAGATGTATAACCATGTATTAATCTAATATTTGGAATTAAATTCATAAATAGTTTCATAATTATTTAGGATTAAGGGTCATTAATTAGGCATGGGTGCCCATAATTTAGATACTTTATGCATTTATGGCTTCTAGATGCCACCCCATAGATGATGTCACTAGGTGATGTAGCTATTGGGAATCAATTTACAATATTAAAATTATCAATAACCTCCATGGAAAATACACTTAATCTCTTAATTTTAACTAATTATCCTTAAACAAGATTAATCAATATTTACATAATTCTTTGGAAATTGGACCTCAATTAATCAAAATGGTCAAAAAGTCATATTACTAGGTTATAATTTAGCTCAAGAAGAATTGGAAGGTAATATTCGAAGCATTGTAACTGTATTCCCATTTTGGATGTCTCCAACACAAAATAACAAAGGTATGTGATGTGTAATAATAAACTAGAAGAAAAGAGTGATCCAAAGCCCAAAAAGACAAAATCATCATTTTGACTCAAAATAAATTGGTCAAAGTTAGGAATCAATTAAAATGTATTTCCCCATTTAGGGATATATTGGCCTAAATCGACACTTGTATATCACAATTTTGAGCCATTTAGCACATTTTTAGTAATTTTTAACTAAATTAGGCATTTGAGTGTAATTCGAGTAAGATTGACAACTTCAACAAATATAATGTTAAGAATTGGATGTTTACATTTTCCCTATGTTTGAGAAAGCATAGCAAGACATTCAGGCAAATCAACATATTTTAAAAGAAACGAGTTGTCAAGAAGAAATTAAATTGACCCATGATGCCCCCTTGAGAGGACATACTAGGAATAAAAAGAAGGATGAACTTTGAAAAAGAGAAGGAAATCGAGAGATTAACATATGGAATAGATTACATCTAGATGAGCTAATGCTTGTACACATGGTTTCCATCAATGATCAAAATATAATTATAGGTATAATGGGCCCCAAAGATAGGATGAATGGGAATAATTCAATCCAAACATGTAAGGGACATAATTTTAATGTACAAAATTTGAGAATGAAAGCTTCTTGCTTATGGTGTTGATTAATATTGAGATATTTTTAACACTAAAACATTGAAATCATTTGAAAAAGTGTGAAGATCTTGGAATTAGAAGAAATAGATAATGTGTTCTCTAAAAAATAAGATAATAAGAAGTGCCCTAATAGAGAAGATTTGATTTTGATAAGATAGTTTTACCCTAGCAGGGCTAATTTTGATCATTTATAAATAATAAATGATGGCTTGACCTTGTAGGGATAATTTATATTTTCTAAATAGTTCAAATGTTGTGCCTTATAATGGGTAAATTATAAGTAGTTATCTCAAGGATATAACCTAATACATAGATTATATATGAGTGGGTACAAATGTAGATGTGATGGTATAATGGCTTAGTAAAATCCATAAAAAACTAAGTATACAAGAATTCACAAAGTAATGAAAGAGATGAAAATAAGAATAAATATGGCTAAGATAACTTTAGATACGTCATGTATCCAAGTGTTGCTTACATAGTTGAAATGGACCTCAATCCAATGTAGTTCACCTTAGATTGGGAGAGAATGAAATGAGGGATGATGAAAAATGGCCAAGAATTGATTAGACTCATGATGTATGTGAAGAGATTCATGTCTAAGTATTGAGTCAAGTGTTAAATATATTAAACCTAGTTTATGCATAGCGATCTTGAGATCTATTCAATAGATATAGGTTGATGTTAAGACTTGAATCTAGAGCACAAAGTGCTTTCTATTGTAAAATAAATTAGGCATCATAAGTATGAAGAAATCACAGTGATATGGAATTTAAAATGCATAAATTTGGTTCAAATATCAATACCTATAACTAAGATTATGGTAAAAATTGACCAAAACTAGAGTTACAACTATTTACATTTAAATAAAAAAGCAAATACAAAGAAAAATATAAACATAATTGAACCTAACTTAAAATCAAGGTATGAAAAATCAAGATTTAAGTAGGAACAAAAAATTTTAAAACCAAAAATAAAGAACATCTTAATAACATGAGATCAAGATATAAGTAATCAAGATCTATGTGAATCATCAAGATGCTCTTAAAAATAAAAGTGAAGAGTTAAAACATACAAAGAAACACAAGACCAAGGTGAGATGAGAAGTAATAAAAAAAGAAAAGGATAATAAATTAATGAAGAGACAAGAAAGCACAAAAAAATACCAATAAAAACAAGAAAACTCAAATAATCACACACAAACAAAAACAAAGTTAGTGTGGCTTAAAAAAGATTGTTCATGCACATGTATTAGAGGTGTTACTTTCTACTACAATGTAACAAGAAAAAGGTAAAAAAAATTGTTCCCTAATTAAAGAGGCATAATATTATAAGACATGGGAGAAGGGAGGAAAAGGAAAGGGTTAGATGAGGTAACTCTAGATATATAAGACAAGTAGATGTTGCCTACATAGTATTGTGGATGCATGTTCTAACATGAACTTTAAGCCAAATTTACTTCTCCTAAGAAGTGGTATAGAAGAAAAATATTATAATAATAAATATATGATTAATGTTGTAGAAGAAAAGGGGAGAAAATAAAATCAATTAGACAAAAGAGAATGGTCTTTCAACTAAAAATTTGGTGAGATGAAGGAGAATGATCTTGAAAAATAGCAAGTGCATGGGACAAATTATTTTTAAAATGACAAGACCGTGAGGATCAAAATTTACAAAAGAATAATACAATATTTTTTCCTTTTTTGGATCATTTTCTAATGTATTTGGTGTTTTTGGGATAAAAAATATGGAGAAGGGAGAAACCAACTAGTCAAGAAGATGTTCATCCAAGATTAGAAGCTCTAATAAATAACTAATCTAGATGTAATGGAAATCATGGATATAAACAATGGACTAGCGAATTATATGAGAGCTCCAATAAAAACTAAATATAGATGGAATGGTACATGCTTACAAATTGGTGAGAGTGATGGTCTTAAAAATAGAACAATGTTAACCAAAGAGAAATAAATAATGATAAAACAATGTGTAATATAAAATCAATCTGAAGAACCATGTGGCAGGTAAACATCTTTAGCTAAAAAGAAGTCCTTATTCACTTATCTATAGAAGAAGATGTAAAATATTATTCTGGCTGAACTACTTTGTAGAGCTAGCATTGAAGGTGTTCATAATGTTGATGAGACATAATCAAGATAATAATTGATTGACGTACAAAAGTGTTCACATTAAAACAAGCCCAAGATGTAACAAAGAATAGGGTTCTCAAAGAGAATGGTCTAAAGAATAGTGAATAATAGATAGATGTTTTAGGGTGGGACAAATAATGAGTTTATCAAGGAGAATTTTTTAAAAAATATTATTTTCAAAGAGAATGGCACAAGTTAGGATAAAATATGTTTAGATTACCAATGGTAAAAAAGCTTTACTATCTAGAGGTGTGAAAGGAATAGAGATAATGTGAGATCAGTAAAATGTAGTATAAAATGGTAGGATAAATTACTTTGGCATAATTTTCCACCATGTAAGGGGTATTTTATACAATTGGTTAAAGCTATTCACATGTAGAACCTCTTAAGGTGCATGATATTCATGGGCTCTAAAAGTTCTTCACCATTTAATTTAGCTAGATGATATGACCCTGATCCATAATTTTCCATGATAACAAATGGTCCCAACTAATTATCTTTGAACTTAACTTTATTATTATATTTATAGTTTGTGTTATTTTGTTTCTCTTTCAAGACTACATCACCAATCTCAAACTCCCACATGATAATGTGCTTGTTGTAGCTTCACCAAAATCTATTCTAATAGGCCTATAAGTTTTCTAGGGTATCCAAATGCTTGCCATGAAGAAGTTCTAGTTTTTGTAGCCTTGCTCCATTGATACTCTTAATTATGGTAGATCAAACTCTATTAGGATAATAGTTTATGTGTCATAAACAAGGGAGTATGAAGTGGCTTCTATTTGGGTTTGATGACTAGTTATATAAGCTCAAAGGGAAACAAAGATTTGCAAATGCCAATTACAGCTAGCATCATTGACAATCTTATTTAAAATGGATACAATGGTTTTGTTTGACACCTCAACTTATCTATTGACTTGTGGGTTATATGGTGTGGATTTATTTTGCTTGATCTTAAATTTTGCACAAAGGTCTTTCACATCTCTATTTACAAAGCATCTACCATTATAAAATATAAGCAAAGCTAGGGTGCCATATCAATAGATGATATATTAATAGATGAATTTATCTATGTACTTATTGGTGATATATGTGAGAGGAATGGCCTCAATCCACTTAGTAAACAACTTAGTAGTACTTATAATATGCTTATGGTCATCTGAAGATGTTGGGTTTATTTTCTCAATGAGATCGAGGCCCCATGTTGAGAATGACCATGGTGTTGTGATTGGTTGTAGAGGAAAATAAGGAGTGTGTATCAAATTTCCATGTTACTAACAAGGAATACACTTCCTTACATAAATGTAAGCATTGGTCTCCATTTTCAGCCAATAATAGCCTATTCTGAGGAGCTTATATGCTATGACTATACCATTGGTGTGGCCCCCACATATTCCTTCATGAACCTCCCTGAGCACTATCTTGTATTATCCTAAAGATAAACAAAGAAGAAGTGTTCCATCATAGCCTATAAGATAAAACATGCTACAAAGGAAGGTATAACATGATAAATAGTGATGGAATAGTTTTGTTGATTATTAGATAGGTTGGCTAGGAAAACATGATCATAGAAGTAGTTAGAAAAATATTAGAACCATGGTAATTCAAGTGGGGGATTGAGACCAAAAATGGTGTATACCATTTTTAAATTTGATATAATATGTGAAATATGTAGAATATTTTCAATACTCTTTATCACCACCCTCAATTTGTATCATGGAATGAGTCATCTCCATCTATCAACTGATATGTTATTTGCCCTCAAAAAAATTTCAAATTGTAGAGATTTAAAATGACCTTTGAGTTTACCAATAATTTTCTTGTAAGGAAAAATATTGTCATCTTTGGTTTGATACTAATAAATGTTCTGATTGATGATTAATTGGGAATCAACATAAAATTTTATGTTGTGAATGACCCACTATATAACAAGGTGAAGCCCTGCAATCGATGCCTCATACTTGGCCATATTTTCCATACAATGAAATTGTATATGAAATAATTTAGGAATTAGATCCCCTAGGGTGTAATAAACAATATTTTGGTACCATATCCATGATTTTTAAAGGAACCATCAAAATATAGCTTCCATTGTTTAACTTCCTTTGATGCTTGTTCTATTTCCATAATAGAATCATCTTGAATGTTAAATTTAAACAATCAAGTATCTATGATAGGGGCATTTGCAAGTTGATCAAAAATAACCTACCCTTTAATTTATTTTTAATTTTGATACTCAATATCAAATTGACTTAGTATCATAACTCATTTAGCCATGCATCCTTGAAGAGATGCTTTGGATAATAAGAATTTGAGAGGGTCCACCTTGGTGATGATAATAGTTTTGTTGTTCATCTTATAATGTCACATTTTTTGGGTAGAAAATACCATAGATAAACATACCTTATCAATAGGCATATAATTATATCCATAAGCCACTATAGTATGACTTAAATAATGTACTACATGTTCTTTACTGTGATCATCATATTGGGCCAAAAGTGGCCCTAGTGCATGCTCTATTGCTGATATGTAAAGAAGTAGTGGTTATCTAGGAATTGGTGGTGTCAAGACTAGAATATTGGCCAATAACATCTTCAGTTTCACAAATTCTAGCTAACAATCTTCATCCCATTGAAATGTGATCCCTTTTTTCAAGAGATGAGAAAATGGGTGGCACATATCTCTCAATTAAGAAATAAACCTATGTATAGATTGGATATTTCCTTGTAAGCTTCATAACTATTTAATATTGTTTGGAGGAGGCATTTCCATAGTGGCCTTGACCTTGATAGTGTCCACTTAGATCCCTCTTTGTGATACAATAAAACCTATCAGTTTCCCTGAAATGATGTTAAAGATACACTTCTTAAGATTCATGCATATTTTATTTTCACAAAAACTCTCAAAGATTATTCATAGAACATTAGGATGTTTAGATCATGTTCTTGATTTTACAATTCATTCATCAACATAGTCCTCAACAATATAGTTCATTAAATCATATAAGATGATAGTTATGGCATGTTGATATATAGATCTAGCATTATTCAAACCAAATGGCATGACTTGGTAATAGAGTGTTCCCCATAGAATGGTGAACATAGTCTTTTGTTGATATTTTTGGGCTATCTCAATATGATTGTATCCAAATAATCCATATATTAAGGACAATATCTCATAACTAGCATTTGAGTCAATAATCATGTGAACGTTAGGTAGAGGAAAATCATCTTTGGGGCACACTTTTTAGATATCTCTAAAATTAGTATAAATACATATACTTTGGGTCTTTTTACTCACTAGGAATATGTTATAAATCCATTAAAATTAATCCATTGGTCTAATGAAACCTGCCCCTAACAGATTATCTAGTTCTATTTTAACTAATAGGGTGATGTGTGGATGCATCTTCCTTAATTTATGTTTGAATATTTTGGCATCAAGATCAACAATAAGGAAATGCACAACCAAGTTTAGGTCTAATCTTGGTATTTTGTATTATTCCCATGAAAATATGTTAATATAATCCTTATGAGGGATATAATATGTTCACATTCTACTTCAATAAGGGAAGATCCTAGATAAACAATTTTGGGATCCTCATACTCTCATTGGTTCATTTCTATTGTATTTTACAAAAGGAGTGTGGATCCATCTTCTACAATTTTAGGTAAGTTATGATCATGATCATCTTCTTCTATTATATTTTCTTGATTTTCCTTCTAGAGATCTAGATAGTGTGATGAATTTGAATCCACCATCATAGGTAATGGCCAAGTAGCAAAAACATCTAGAAACTCAAGAGCGAGACACTCAAATAGATGTTGTTGTTCTAAAAATATGATTGTAATAGCTATAGAATTTAGGTTAGATGGACCTTATTCATCTTGAGGGGATGAGAAAACTTTCCTGTTTGAGAATGCCTAAAATAGGTTTTCACTCAAAGGCTTATGTTTTTCTTTACTTTTTCCTTGATCAATGAGCAACTTAAAGAGGTTTTCACCCAAAGATATTGATGTTTCATTTTTATTATGACCAATAAATTTTTCCTAATATATAAATTAGGGAGAAGGATCTAAATAAAAATCAAAGCCTTTTATTTTGGTCACCAATGGACAATCCATCTTGTAGGCCTATGTATTATACAATTGATTTTTCATTTTGGAACTCATCAATCCATATGACTAAATTTTTCTAGTCCTAATTAGAAATTTAAAGATGTAAAAGTCATATGGAATAATTAGCGTTTGCTTTAGGATGGGAAGATCCAATGGTAAAAATATGGTGTTCTACTTCAGGAAGGGAAGCACCACTAGAATAGGTTTTTGTTTCAAGATAGGAAGATCCAATAGTGGGATAAGTTTATGCTTCTTGATAGGAAGATCTAATAGTTAAGGTCAAAATGGAATTAGAATAAAATAGGTCCATGTTAGTAAGCTCATCAAAAAGGCTTTAATGGGATGCTGTGTCACTATCAAGACTCTTATCACTAGTCAATTAGAAGAATCACAGCCAAAATTTATGAGGTCACTCCAAGTTGGTATAAATCTAAGACCATGATTCCAATTAGGTAGTCTAGTTGATAAGGATTCAAGGATCCATGCACTCAAAGTCTAAGGCATTTTCCTCTATAATCAATATGATCCATGATTTGATTAGGGATAAGATACTTTGGATTCTGAAAGTAATTAACAATGCATTTAGAATATAACCAGTCACCCTCAATAAAATTCTCTTGATCTTTATTTGGTGTAGTAGTAGGTACAAAAACCACACGTGCCTTTCACTATTTCTTCTTCATTTGTTAAATCATGTTAGGTCTGTTATGATTTTTTTAAGGTTTAGGATTACCAATTTTTTTTGTAAATTTAGGCAACTTTTCAACATAAAAGGCATCCTTAAGACTATATGTATAAATGCCCACATCATTAATAACAACCTACTTCATAAAAGATGTGGGAAATTGATCAACTAAAGTGGAAGTGATATCGCTAAGATTGATACAATTGGATAGAGGTGGATGTGAAACTATAGCCTTATTCTTCTTGACAATGAATTTAAAACCTAGACAATAGTTATAATTATGAAACTTAGCCTCAAGATGTTTACAATACTCATAAGGTTATTGATCAACAAAAATAGTAACCTCAATCCCATAATGGGGAAACTTAAGGCATTGATGTATGGTGTAGGGAATGGCATGTACTTAATAGATCCATGGAAAACCAAGAAATATGTTATAAGGAAATTCAATGTCCATAATATGGAGCAATGTATCATGTGAAATGGACCCAACAATGATTGACAGGAAAATAATACCAATAGATTCCGTTTCAATGTTTTTGTAAGACTTGATGGTGATTGTCTATGGTTGAATGTCTTTCATAGTGAAGCCTAATCTTTATGCCAGATTAAGAGATATGGTGTTTAGTCTTGAACCATTGTCTATAAGAACCCACTTGATCTTATGGTTTTTAGTTATTAATTTAGTATACATTGGGTTATTATATAATGGTCTAAGTGTAGACATGTCTTTTTTATCAAACATTACTTGAGAGAATGAGGACAAATGTCCCACAAGGTTCTAGAAATATTCAAGATTTATATCATTAGGAATGGTGGATTATTACAAATTATTGTTTAGGATAATTTTATGGACTTCAAATGTCTGCAAGATATCCATAATGGAAATTTGTGTAGGGGTTTTTCTTAACTATTATGATAAATTATAAGGCTTTTCAACATTGGGCTGAAATGGTTTAGCTTTGTCTAAGGTAGTAGTCAGCCTTGGATCCATTGGTTCAATGTTAAAATTGGGTTTCATGGAAGAAGTAGGAAAAGGGCCTTGGAGAGTAACTTATGAGCATCTAGTTGTGATTGCACAACATAGAGGTGGTGGGGAACTAATATAACCAAAATATGAAGGCAAAGGGCCTTAGAGGGTGACTCATGGGTGTCTATTTCCATTGCACAAATTTTGAGTTGTCAAGGATCCATTTAAATAGAGGAAGGGTAGGGTCTATAAATAGTAACCCATGTAAATGGAGTGACAATAGAATTGCACAAACTCGACATGGTATTACTAGAGGGAGAGGGTGTTGGCCCTATAATATTAGGTCTTGTACTACAAGGAGCATAAGATGGTTCACATGGTTTGATAGTAAAAATGGAAATATGGGTTGCATAAATGCATCCCATGGTTATGTTATAATCGTAAGGCATATTATTGTAATCCACATTGTTAGTATGGGTATTTTGATCATGATTATGCTCATGTTGATTATGATTTTGACCCTAATTATCATTTTGATTTTGCCTCTTTCTTTGGTTTTGATCATTCCTTGATGGTAGTGGATTATGTTGAGGAAAAGGGTCCTTGTATTTTCTCATATCCTAGTTTGTGTCTTAATTAGGGTCTAGCTTAATCTCAACTTCACCATTCCCAATGAGATCTTCAATAATATGTCACAATTGGATGTAATGATAACCAATATGACCAATGACATGATGAAAGTTCAACCATGCATTCTCTCTATACCAATATGGCTTTGGTTGATCTTGAGGAAATGTCTTTGGTTATGGCCAGACAATCAGGGTAGATGTTACGAGCATTTGGAACACTAATTTGATGGGTTCTCCCAATTTTCAAAAGACCCTAAAACTGTTGTAGTTTTCTCTTTATGGAGGTTTTATTTATAAATTAGGTGGTGGATTAGGAGGATATAATTATACATTTAGGGCTAAGGGTTCCTACACTATTTGTATGTGCCTTATTTTAGTCACCGCTTTTCCAACTATGTTCTTATTATTGTTAACGGTGTTAGGATTATCTTGTGCAACTATCTAGCTAGAATATGGGGTTTGATTTGAAATTTAACCTTATAGAAAAATATTGATAAGGATCTTGCCAATAATATCCTTCTCAATATATACACCTTTGTCTATGATTCCCTCAAATGAATTAGCAAAAGATAATCATAGATTTTGTGTGACCTTAGAATTTAATTTATATGTAAATAGATATATAAACTATTAGTTTGGCAAATAATGTTGAAATTGACCCACTAATGCTCTCCACATCTCTAGACATGGAAAAAAAGAATCTGTCTCATTGTTCGGCTTTGCACAAGTTAACAATGGTCAATTCATGATCTATGTTGTACGAGAAATGGTTTATGTACTTTATAGATAAGTCATTCCAATTCCTAATTAATCCTTTAGGTAAATGTTGACCAATTTCGGCCTAACAGGCCAAAAATCGGTCCCCCCTTTTTTCTTATGTTGTTCTAAGCCAATATTTTTTGATTTTGCACGAGTCTTGAAAATTTCTATGGACTCTACAAGTTTTCTACGGACTCTGTAGGTCCATTTCTATGAACTTTGTATGTTTTCTATGGACTTCATAGGGAATTATATGAACTCTGAAGGTGTAGTCTTTTAGTAGAAGGACCAGTTTTAGAGAGTGCATAGTTTTACAAAGCTTCTTTAGACTCTTGTCTGATGAAATTCATAAGAAAAGTTGGCATCTTTGAAACATTGAACCATTTAACTAGTTCAATGCTTCAATTCAAGGCTTTGGTTCATCACTTTGGTTCATCGGTAAGGTTCAATCAAATGGTTCATTAGCTTGGTTCAATGCCTTGGTTCAACGCTTTGTTTCAACTACAAAGTTCATCGACAAAGTTCAATGCTTTAGTTCAATCGGCTGAATTCATCACATTGGTTCAATCAAACGGTTCAATGGCTTTTGGTTTAATCAAAGGGTTCATCACTCGGTTCAAATCTTGGTCCATGCCTTAGTTCAACAATTGTTTGAACCATAGAATTGGTTCAATCAATTGGTTCAATAGTTGGTTGAAAGGAGCAGTTCAACTAAAAATTTCAAGTCTCCTAAAGGACAAGTGCCCTTGCAAAGGGCAGTTCTGGGTTCAATAACCTTTGCAGAGGGCAAGGAACACTTTAAAAGAGGCCATAAATAGAAAGCCACAAAGGTAAGTACTTTTAAAATTTTGTTAAGGCAAAGGTATAATTCCTTCAGACTTTTTGTCCAAAGGAATTCCTTTGGACAAAAAGTCTGAAGGAAATCGAAAGCCCGCGAGGGAAAATTTTGAAGGCAAAGTAGCTGAATAATTCTTGCAGACTTTTTGTTCGCGAGAAAATATCCATGCAAAATGCCTAAAGGAAAGTGGCCAAGAAGAAACCTGAAGGAATAACAAAAGGCTGAAGCAGCAATAAAGCTAAAGAAAGTTACAGGGGTGACGGGCCCATGGATGTCAAAGTCAATCACGGTGAAGTAGCCATTGGTTTTTAAGCAGTGATGGGTACGTGAACATCAATTTTAAGATGGTGAAATAGCTATTTATTATTTAAATGCTTGAGCACCAACCAAAAAAGAGCCCAAGGAATGCAGTGACCCACTAGAAGATAGCCCTGAGGGCTGAAGGAGCTAGAAAGAGACAAAACTAGGATGAGACAAGGCAAGAAATGGACAAAGCATCTAAGTGGTGAAAGAAGGTGTCAACTCAATGAGTTCCTTTATTAGGTGATACAGTGTCTATGAATTGATCATTAGGAGGCATAAATGTCTAATGATGTAACCTATTTTTCTTCATTTTGCATTAATGAGCAGACAAAATGCATAATCACCTTGAAGGAGCGGTCTTGTAAGTAGATAAACGATGCAGCCCATAATTTCTCATATGATGTTTAAGCGGCTTGCTCTTCCTAATAATTAGAATGCACATGGGTAATTTGTAAAAAGGGTGCCAAAAGGACTCTTTTATTCCTCTATATGTTGTAAAATTCTCATTGGAGAAGGATCCATCTCTCAGCCTTAAGGCAAAACTCTACCCAAAAATCTCTCAAGCTTATAAGGCAGAACTATGCCAGATTTTACCTTGATTCAGGACTTAACATTTTTACCTCCATCTAGACTTACACTCAAGCACATGTCTATGTTTTCCTTTTATGTTAATTCATTTCCTTTTATGCTTCTCACATATCGATTCCAGCACGTCTAGCGCATTGTGAGTTTCTCTTTTGCATGTTTGCTAGAAGTGTCCCTAGATAAGTGTACATGCCTATGAATAGGCTACCATAAGTGTTTTTGAGGACACCTCTGGTAGTTTCTTACTCCCTATATTTCCATGGACCCCTAGCTCACTAATGCAGAAGGATTTCCCACATCAGATGAAGTGTATGGGCACTTCTTCTTGGTGAGAAGTGTATGTTTGGGCCTGAGTGGATCAAAAAAATTTGGTGTATCACCCTTCTATTTATTTTGAGGTTTATGTTCTATTGTAGCATCTCTCTCTCTCTCTTTTCACCCCCCATTTTTACATTTATTTGTTAGTAGTAGGAGAAATCAGGGCCTAAAGGATACATCAGAGGGAGCTATCCTTATCTAGAGACTCTCCCCTCTAGCTTCACCAGTCCCACAGGTGAGAGGGGAGTTTCCATTGTTGTGTGTGGAAGGTAAGAGCTCAGCCTCCTACCCCAGGTGCAATCCACTGCGTCAATAGTAACTTAAGTAGCTAGTCTAAATATTTCCTTGCCAAACTTCATAAGAAAAATTGAAGCAAGTATACACTACTGTAATTAACCTCTTGGCATAATATGAAAAATACCTGAATATGTTCACATGGGTCCCCATTTCCTTTGTATTTATCAAATTTTGGTGCCTCAAAATGAGATAGAAATGGGACTTGGAGAATAGATAGATCAAATGGATATGGTCATATCTTATCAAACTTGTATTTTTGAACACTTTAATTCATCTCCAATCATGTCACAATATCCTCCATAGAGTTATACTCTTACAAGTCTGGTGCATTCATGAGTGAAAGATAATTTTTTTAGGGTGGTATGTGCCCTTGTTTCCATTGGGGTGAAAAGTGCCCCTATTTTTGTGTGGATTTTTTAGGGATGTACACCCTGCTATCCTTGACTTGGTTTTGGTTCACTCCTTGAGTCAAGTAGGTATGTAGTCAATTCCTATGAATCTATTGCCTTGAATTAACTATGTCCTGTTGGTTTTGAGGATTTATTTTTCTATTCACCATTGTATGTGTTGGTTTAGACAAACTAGCCAAATTATTTTGAGGGATCTCCTCAATTCAAACTGAATGTTTGGGTATCTAT
Organism: Torreya grandis; assembly: GCA_037957365.1. Classification (NCBI taxonomy): domain Eukaryota; kingdom Viridiplantae; phylum Streptophyta; class Pinopsida; order Cupressales; family Taxaceae; genus Torreya; species Torreya grandis. Next base: position 229,546 of record JARHVA010003393.1, on the reverse strand, counting down.
GTTTACAAAGTGAAAAAAGTTTATTGATGATTAAATAATGTGTGTTTTATGTCTAGAAAAAAAAATTACACAACCTCATATGTCTTTCTTTATTCTTTTGAGACATGTTGATGAATTTTTTAGTTCTCAATCAATGTTTATTACATAGGTTCAATCACATTTCATTATTCCTTAGAAGCATCTTTGTGGATTGAATTAATAACTAGAGATTCTAATAAGTATATGATAAGCTAATTGATATATCATTGAATTATTTTCTTAATCTTGTTGGGAAGATATTGATCATTTGGTTTTGACTCTATAATTATTTCTTTACCCTTTTTAGAGGAAGAAGGTATGTTTGATTATGCAAAAGATTACTCTTGCCATTGTTGTTCTCCTTCTCTAAGTAAAGTGTGTAATTTCTCCATAGGAAAAATTGAGGGTATTCTATCACTATATTCTATCAACTAAAGAGTGCTTCGTCTTGGTTCTCTTGATATTAATCACAATCCTCCTCAAATCTTATAGTTGTAGGAATGTCCTCAAAGATAATGAAATTGTATTGACCATCATAAAAATTCTCATCCTCATCACTAGGGTCATAAGGGACCCTACTATGAGTGAACCTTTGAGTCATGTCTGTAAAGGGTTTCTCTATATTTTTGACTAAATTTGGATCAATGTTTTTCAAACATTTTTAAAAAGGTATGGATTTTTATCCTTCTTCCAAAAAACTTACTAAGATACCAAAGAGACTAAAAAATGTAGGGTGGCTTGGAACCATAGACAATTAGAAGAATGTGTTCACAAAAATATTCAACCTTAGTTAGCATTTAAATCATAAGAGGGTATGATAACTCAAAAATCCAAGGTGAAAACTAGCACACCAAAGCCTAGCCTTTTTTAATACAATAATACTGTAAAGGTTAGTTTAACTTTGATGAGTTGCTACTATAAAACTAGAAGAAAACCCTTTGGATTAGGAAGGAGACAATTCAAACAAAGAAACTCAAGATGTGAAAACATGAAAGAATTCTTAAGTATAAAACTAGAACAAAGTGAGCAACATAACATTTCCATAAGGTAATAGGAATGGTAGTATAAAATATGTTCTAATAATGTAAATATGAGAGATACGCATGATTACTTGAGTCCACCAATGATGATAATGAGATAATGAGTTTATAAACAATCCTCAATCCAAATTTTAAATTCAACCTAATTTCCCTAATGTCTAGTGCAAATGGTGAATCCAATTTAACACATCAACCCTATAAACTTAGAAAAGTGCAATCTCAAATTTGAACTATAAATGAAGGACTTAATAAAATTTGGAAATTGGTCTAGACTAAAATAGACATCATAACTACACCAATTAGATGATATGGAATAATGTTTAAGATGATAAATTTGAACAAAGAAAATATTAATTTTCACTTGGATAGCTTAATGCCTCTTTGTTCAATAAATTATGGAAAATGTTTTTTCTTTATGATGTGTTATTAAAAAGTTTCGACTCAAATCAAGACTAAGTAATCTAAGACCAAAAAGATAAATACAATTAAATAATCATCCTAAGCCCTAAACTAACAAGGTTGCATGATATTGTTGAAGTCCATCTTCATACATACACTTAAGAGGAAATTAAGTGTTTATCCAAAATAAAAGTGCATTATATAGTAGTGTTTTTAAAACCCCCTCTCTCAAGTGATAATATGATGACATGAACATTGGGGTGCAACTCACATAAATTATATTTCCATGATAAGTGGGGTTTGTATAAAATTATACAATTTTTTACCATCTAAATAGATCCCATGTGTACCATATTTCACCTTGTCATACAATAAAATAAACACATCAATTGGATTTGCATCAAATGGATTATTGTGAAAAGGTCTAGTCATTTTCACAACCACTACATCTATAACTTCCTCATTATAGTGTGATATCCAAAATTATCATACATCTTAGGCTTAGTCTCCTACTAATGGAGATGGTTTAATACTCAAACCATATCTAAGTGGGTTGATCACAATTTGTATACCCCCCATGGAGAGGGGTTGAATACTATGTCAGGAGATGAATCCCTAGGTTAAATTCTCCATATAGAACTTGTGGGAGGTAATGGATTCCCCCACACAAGCCAAAATACATGAAATGAAAAATTAAGTAAAAGTGATTTATGGTTTTTTTTAGATCTCACCCAAGCCATGCAGGTCTTAAGGAGAGCCTTGACAACATCTTTGTTTTGCCTTTGGACTAAGGCATAATTTGCAATGAAAATAGTGCTTTTGATCCCACAAGTTCCCTATAGGGAATGGAAGGAGAGCATAAATTCACAAATTCATTTTTTCTCAAACAATTCTTATAAAACAATGATAAATGACTTAATAAAAATGAAACTTTGAAATAATTTTGGTTTTAAAGGACTAAATTGAAGTGTTTGGTGATGTTATTTGGCCCCTTGGCCTTGAGTTGAAAACAATTTTAAAGAAAAACTAAAAAATATTCAACATAAATAAGCATTTTTTCATTTAAAACACTAAATGGAAAGATCCCTAATTATTTTTAAGCACCAAAAGTAGGTTAAAAAGACTTAAATAAGCTCAAATGTTCACTTTCCTTTTAGGTCTTGCATAAAAATTATGGGATCCTTGTTAATTTTTTAAGTAATTTTACAAATGAGACAAGCACCTTTGCTTTAAGTGTTCTTAGTTTTGTGTTATATAGAAGACATAGTGACCACTACTAGTCATTATTAGCCATTGTTGATTCATTCAGACCATCACTGATCAATTTCTAACTATTGCAGGTCAAAAACAACCGCCAATGGTTAAATGTGCACCCTTAGGAAATAATTTTATGCTTCAAAAAATTATGTCAGGATAAAATCTCTAGAAATTAGGCTATTGGATCAAAGCTATGTTCAGACCAAAGATATATAAAACCTAATTTTTTAGAAACAAACTTGAAAAAATGATCAAAATGAAATAAATTAAACTTATTTCCCATGTAACCCAACTATGGGTGGTTAATAAGAACCATTAATAGTTATTGTGTAACATGAATGCACAAAAACATGAGAAAACAAGTACAAAAATGTTGTTAAAGGACTTTTTAATGACTAAAATGGAAATTTAAAATTTCCATGATGGTTTCCTTGCTAAAATGGACTCCATGAATCCCACTGAGTATGCAAAAATTTAGGATGGATTACAAAGGTTTTTAGTCAAACATTAGTCAATAAATCCATAAAAATGCATAAAGAACTAAACAATCAAAGTAAACATATTCATGTGGGGTTTGATAATGATAATGAAAAACAAATTGAAAGAAAACAATATTAGTTACCTTCTCAAATTGATTCCACCACCCAAGATTGGCTCTTAGCATGTTTTCCCCTTGAACTAATGATCTTCTCTGTGTCAAGAATGGATTCTTTGCTCTTGCATTGCCTCAAGAACATTATGCATAACCTAGGCTCAATAGAATATATATATATGTATGTATGTGTATATATATATATATATATATATATATATATATATATATATATATATATATATATATATATATATAATCTATCATGTCAAGTGAATCTTTAAAATAACACAAATGATCAACACAAAATCATGTGGAGATAATTCTTCATTATAACTCTATAATTTTTAGCTTAAGAAATGGTGTTTTATGTCCTTCTTTATATAGATTTTGGAAATGGTATAAGATATATGATGACCATCCATCTCAAGATCAAGATGTGTGTCCATATATTAATCTAATATTTGGAATTAAATCCATAAATAGATTGATAATTATTTGGTAGGAAGGGACATTAATTAGCCATGGGTGCCCATAATTAAAATATTTTATGCATTTATAGATTATAGATGCCACCCCATAGATGATGTCACTAGGTGATGCATATTTTGGGAATCCATTTCCAATATTGAAATAATCAATAACCTCCATGGAAAATCCACTTAAGCTCTTGGTTTGAATTTATTAACCTTAAACAAGATTAATCAATATTTGTGCAATTCTTTGGAAATTGGTCCTTAGTTAATCAAAATGGTCAAAAAGCCATATTATTGGGTCATAATTTGACTCAGGAAGAATTAAAAGGTGATGTTAGATGCATTGAAATTGTATTACCATTTAGGATGTTTCCAACAAAAAATAACAAAGGTACATGACATATACTAATGAATTATAAAAAAGAGTGATCTGGAGCACAAAAATGCAAAATCATCATTTTGAATCTAAATAAATTTATCAAAATTAGGAATCACATAAAATGTATTACCCAATTTAGTGATATATTTTCCTAAACTGACACTTTCATATAACAAGTTCTAACCATTTAGCATGTTTATAGTGATTTTGACCTAAATTGGGCATTTGAGTAAGATTGACAATTTCAACACAAATGGTGTTAAGAATTGGATGTCTACAATTAGTAGGTGGTAGAGAAGAAGTTTAAATTTAATCTATGATGACCTATACTTTGACATATTTTTGTTTACTAATTTAGAGGTCAAATTCTAATAATAATAACAACCATTTTTCACTTCTATCTTTAGGTAGGAAAGCTTTGGAGAAGAAATGATGAAGTGGATCAGAATGGACAATGACATAAATAGTCTGATAGAGAATGTAATGGTGGATATTTTCAATTTTTAAATAGACAAATAAATTGTCATGTTCTACTTTTTTATAAAAAAATCATAATTTATTAAACCTTGGATAATGTAATAGATAAAAAATTCTTTACTAGTATCATCTTGTTGTGTGAGCATTACCCCAACTGAGATGGTTGTGGATGTCATATATAATATGAATGGATGATCATTCGAATACGGGAGAAGAGTATGAGGATGGAACAAGGATTATTTCATGTTGTCAAATTATTTATAGCATGAATCTAAAGTATTAACCTTTTTGATAATGGAATTAATAGAGTAAATACAGTAAGCCATTTTTGGAACAAATTGATAAATTTCCCCAAGTTTCCAAGATATGCTTTTATGTTTTTAATGGAGTAGTGTATCATCATGTTGATAATAGATTACATTTAAGCTAGATTGGCATCAATTACCTAGTGAGAAACTAGAAAAATTATTAATTTACCATAAGTAACACCAAACACACATTTGAAGGGGTTAAATCTAGCTTTGTATTTAATGAGTTGATCAAATATGATAGATAATTCATGAAGATGAGTGTTACGATGTTTAAATTTTTTCATAAGATAATACACATAGGTTTCAATGACTTTTTGAATAATATCATGTAAAATTTGGGTCAGTTCACATTGATAGGTAGATTTAGTGTTTTTGAGACTAAAAGGCATTTTAACATAAAAATAGGTTTCCCATTTTGTGGTAAATGTTGTTTTATATTGATGTTTAGGAACTATGTGAATTTGGTTATATCCTAAGAAATCATCCATGAGTGATAAAATTTTAAATCAAGTGGTAGAATATATAATGACATCGATTGATGGTAGGGTAAAATTATCTTTTGGAGATGCTAAATTTAAGTTATGAATATAGATGATATGTGAATAACCAAGTTTACTTTTTTGTGAAAATGAATAATGTTTGAGACCTAGTCTAAATAATCTATAATTTTAATTAATTTACCATCCAAAATTTTTATGATTAATTTATGACATAAGGTATAAATATCATAAGATAATTTTTGTATATTTTTCCACACATGTTTGACATATGTGTAGGTGAGGATATTATGGACAATGATGCTAGAATCAATTCTAGTCATGTCTTCATATGACCAAGTGAGTGTCTCATGATATTTGTCAAAGTATAGACTAAAATTATTGTGTTATTCAAGAGTGAGCTTATTAAATATGGTAATAGCTCGAGTACATGTAGGTGTAACTTAATCAATTTTTGTAGTTTCTTAGATAAGCATAGCATTTCGATCATAAAAATTATATGGAGCTAGAGTAAGGGAAGCAATAGGATGCATTTTTGGGTCCATACCAGTAATGAAATTATTTTAATAAGGAAATTTTTTCTCAAAGTGACCAACCTTATTATGTTTTAATGGAAGTTGAGGTTCTCTAGCATGGATGATCTCTATTACAACTTTGTCATTGGGAAGCATGGGTAAATGCCCATAATAATAGACATCTACTTCAATATTAATGATTTGATTATCTTTGATATCATATTCAAAATATATTTGTATCACATCAATTGATTTAGTATCTAAGGTAATTTAAGGTAAAGTAGTAGATAAATATTTTGTGATGGTGACATCAAGTTGAATAAAGTCAACATGCTCTACAGTAATTGTAATAGTTCCTTAAATTGATGGGATTTTAGGTGATGGTTGAGGAAGAGTTGTCTTAGTCAATATTTTTACATCTTGTTCCACTCTACAAAAATTACTTAAGTATTAGTAGTGGATATGGAACTAATTATTTTTAATTCTAATTTGTATGTTTGATCTAGATATTCAAGTTGTATGATTGGTACTAGTATTATTTTTTTCATGATCAATTATATCAGATGACATTTTTATATGTTATGTGTTTACTATGATAATGTTGTACTATAATTTAATTTGTAATTTTATTTTAATTACCTTAGTGTATTGATAATTTTATTTACTCATTATTTATTTACTTGTTATAATCCTTAATTACCTTATGTTTGATCAAGGTGGTTTTAGGATTGTCCCACTCTCGCAATTAGTACAGAGGGAGAGTATCATCAAAGAGGAGAGTGAAAATATAAACAATATGGATTTATATAATTGAGCGGAACCCATAAAGAGACACACCACACTCATATTTTCTTAGTTGAAATGAATGGTAACTAGTATTCTGTTAATATGTTGTGTGTTACTTACATTGTTTGTATTTACAGATAGTAAGGCATGTGTGCATTTTTTTGAGTGGTTACTTGTTTTGATGTTTTTAACTAGCATAATATATATGCATATTTGTATTAATTTTAGTGTTTCCATTAAAACTTGATATGAGTTAGATTATGATGAATTATGTGTAAGGTAAACAATTTGTGTGTTAT